>WTSP01019451.1:0-56771 GCA_025331215.1 Actenoides lindsayi | reverse complement strand
TTTCCTTTCCTTTCCTTTCCTTTCCTTTCCTTTCCTTTCCTTTCCTTTCCTTTCCTTTCCTTTCCTTTCCTTTCCGACTTGTTTTCAGTTTTATAGACAATATCTCTTCTTCTGCTCCATTCCATTGGTACCCTCTAAAGCCTGTGTCAACAGATGACCTTTTTTTTAACTCACATATGCATCACGGGCTGCTGTCATTATTCCTTTATCCATTGGAGGTGTTAAATGTGCTGTTTCCCCTATATTGTGTAGGTATCGTTTGTTGTGAGAAAAGCACCAGCAGAGCAGACAGAAAATAATGTCTCTTGAAAGAGAAAACCCAAAGGTAGGGTCAGGGGAGGGCAGCTGTGGAGGGACAGCAGGTAGAGGAGGCGATACTTCGGTATTGCAATTGGTGCAATACATTGCAAAACCACTTTGTAATTGCTGTTTGCATCAGGAAGAACTGTAAAGCCCTAGTACTAGGCGTGAGATGTAACCCCTGCACTTCACCCAGTACTTCAGTGTCCTGTAATGTTTAGGTGGCTGAGATTACATTGGCTACACCAGCTGCTCCTACCAAAATACTAGGTTGTGCATCCTATTAAAGGAAGTCTGGTTTTCTGGAGCTGGCAGATTTAAGACCCTTGATTAAATGCATTCACAGCTTCACTGGAGAATTGCAGAACTATGATTATGTGATTATAGGGCAGCTGCAGTCTTGTGACCTGAGAATAAGGACAGGAATTAGGAAATGTGAGTCTTGTTCTTGATCTGCCACAGTCTGTTTTGTGAGATCCTGGGCAGGTGACTTAAAATGTTACCATTTGATAGACCTATTTTAGATGATTACTTTTGGAGAACTCAACTCACTCCCTTGACTGTGTTACCCACCGAGAGGGTGTGGAGTGCCTGGCTGAGATGCTCAGGTTTCCATCCTAGATGCCTGCATTTAATCAGATCATTCCTATCTGCTCATGGGGCTGATGAGTGCCCTGCCAGTCGAGGTTGCAGTTGGTTTATAACGGTTGGTTTGCACCTTATATAGGGTCGGTTTGCAGGTGGGTTGTAAAGGGTTAATCCAGTACGAATGTCTCGCTCAGTCATCACATACAAAGTTGAACAAGTCTAGAGGGTGATGATAAATGACTTACAATTTACTATTCCTGTCTGCAACACGCGTGGAACAAGGGTTAGCCAGGTATTAATCCTTTCTAGAACATTTATAAATAAAGCTCAAGTAGGGAGTGTGGCCGAAGTTCTCTTCGGTACAGCTCTGAAGGCAGAGGTGCAGAGTGGTGTTTTCCTTCGACACGGTGTGTGCCTTCAGCCCTGAGATCACATCTGGGCAGAGATCACATCTGGGCAGACATCACAGCTGCGGCGCTAAGAAATATTTTATTGGTCGAAAAGAATGATTCCCTTCTCGCCCAGAGTCAAGAAAATCATCCAGATCTAATAATAACTTGCTAATCTCGCCCGACCGGGCTAGCGCAGATAGCGCAACGGAAATTTCCTTTCCAGCTACTGGGAGAGCCTGTCCCCAAAGAGGGCTTTTCTTTTGATAAGGTGTCTCCTGCCCCGCGCTGCTGAACCAGCCTGAATCAGCACGTCACCCTCCGAGTGCAGGAAGATCCCGCTCGCAGCCGCTGAGTCACATGAATAACTGGAATAGTTCTGCAAAGCAGAATTAATTCCCAGAACCTCTTCAGGCATATACCAGCAGGCACATGCTTTTGCTCCAGCGTTACTTTACAGCTCTGTGATGCAGTGGAAAGGACGCTACTGATCTTTTTTTAATTGAGATAAAGCAGTTTACCTGGTGTTAGAGTGTTAAACCCTACAAGTTTATTGTTGACACTCTCCTGCTTCCAAGAAGATTGTAGAATAAGCCAAGACATAACAGAGCTATTAGGGTTAAGCTCAAATCAACTGTGCAATGACTCAGAGCTTGTAGTCCTTTCAAACCAAGTGTGGGGAGAAGCAGCTTGTTATTATTAACTATTGAGTAGCTTGTGTGTGCTTCCTGCAGGCTGTTCAGCCAGCAAAGGAAACTCTCTGGGGTTTTTGATCTATTATACTTTGGCAAAAAAGTCCAAGTTACAAGAACAGTAAATCAGCAGCCCGGAGATTCTGTTTTAGCAAAGTCCATAGACTACATGCTTGAAACGTGGGCAGAGATATTAAATTCTCTAGAACCTTTCAGTCCTAAAACTTGTAAATGCTGCCGGTATGTTAAAAAAAAAATGAACTCATGGAAAGCAGGGAAGTGAGGGCAGGAGGCTCTGTAGCAAAGGCAGAACCCAGGTGTTACTCCAGTAAAGCAAACCGGGGCGTGGGGGCTGTACAAGGGAAGTAGGGTGAAACAGAATAGTAGGAAAGCAAGCAGAGGGCTAGAGGTTAACAAAAACTTTGAGAGTTTTTTCCTTTTAAGCTGTATTTTATGTTATCTAAATAACAGTGATAAGCTGACCAGGCATACAGGGGAATGAAAAGGAAACACCACTTGTACTTCCGAAACCTGTGGCTCTTGAATTCATCATAAATGGATACAGGATAATCTGCTCTACAGTCCAGCATCACTGATAACAAGAACTGATTACATGGCTTTTATTTCTGTCCTCTATTAAAGTCCCGAGTTTATTCCATCCCTCTACAAGATGCTGTAGTTTTAATAGATGTGAGTCCTTCAGAAAACCTTACGCAGTGTTACCTTGACCTGTTATTTTCAACAACTATCACTAAAGGACATAAAATTTACACGTTCAACGTAAGTGGGAAATGTTACTGAAGAGGAGCTCTAGGGCCAGTGTTTAGAAGCCTGGATGTCTGTGCTTGCGTATTGCCCACAGATGAAAATGTGCTACTTGCTCAGGCTCTAAGGCAGTACCTTTCCCCGTGGTGTCGCTGAACTGAATGGCTCACAAACATTATTTCTGACATCTGGTGCTTGTTTGCATGACAACATTTGTGATAATGGTCAGAGGACAGTATACAGTCCGGTAACCATGGAAACCTCATATCGTTTTTTCCTGTTTCTTTTTCTGCTTTCTCTAGTGAATGAATAGCTGCTGAATCCAGCTGGATGGCAGCCCGAGAGACTGCAGCCCTCGGCTCAGCCTCAGCGCAGGGCAGACCTCCTCAGAGCAACGAGCTTTCTCTTTGCATGCTCTCACCAAAGTGCTATTTTCAGCAAGCAACTTCTCTCAGGAAGAGTAGTTCAGTGCCTCAGGAAGAGTGGCCATTCATTCCCTGGTCTCTCTAGCTATGGCTAGAAAATAAAATAACCCAAACACATCATCTCATGACTCACACCCACATGATTCAGCTCTTTCCCCACATTCCTACAGCCCAAGCAGGTGGCCTCAACCAGACGGCCTCCTGAGCACTGTCCTTGGCCTTTGCTGTCTCCCAAGTGTGCCCAGGCATCGTCTGGGAGAGCGTTAGCTGGGACAGGCAGTGTTCTGACAGCTGCACAACCTGAGAGACCATGGAGCAAAGCTGCACCCTGGTCCTTCTGAGTTTGGAGTATAAATAAACCCTCTGTGAAGGCTGTAAGCAGAGAAGGCAGCTCGTGCCAGCCATGGTTTTGGTTGCAGGATAGGGACAGGAGAAGAAGGGCAATGCTGGCAGTCTCCTGCTCCAAGTGCTGGTTCACAGAGGAACACCTCTCAAACCAGGATAGGTAGAACAAAGATAGCTGGGTTCAGGTCTGGGGCCCCCAATATAAGAAGGATGTGGACCTGTTACTTTCTGAGAAGCCAGTCAGCAACTTCACCCAAATGAAACCAGTGTGTGGTTTCACTGTTGTCTTCAGAAGGAACTAGAAGAGTCCCAAAACTATACAGCTGCTTTGTGTGGTATTCATGCATTATTTTGTAGCTCCATCAAAGAAGGGTTAAAGAAATGTTTAAAATGGTTCTGTTTAGCTTTGCCTTTTATTTTCCTCTCAGGCAAACAGGAGGTTGATAGCAAGATCATGACTTTAGGGCTACATGGTTCGGACAGTAGATCTGTCTGAGCAGTAAAGCTCAGTTTACATTCCAAACTGGAGCAGGACAGGTATTTATGATAGGAGAGCCCCCAGAGTGCCATAGTTAGGGGAATGCTCTTCCTATAAAACTTTACAACCAGTTTATAGAATTCCACAGAGAAGCTTGTCAAGATGCAATCTTCATTATATTTCAGTCCAACTCTCTGTGTGGCTTCTAAATACGTGTCATAAGTGTGCCTCTAAATGGACTTGTCCCCGGTCACATGGGAAGTGCGTCATGCCAGAATTGATATCATCATTGGATTATCCTCCTTGTTAGCACTTTGAATCTTCGCAATGCACTTTGAAGTCTTCAGAGGAAGAGCTTCATGGGAATATTTGGAGAGCCTGATTCAGTTCTTAATTGGACTGACTCATGTTGAGTCACCGGGACATCCATTAGCCGCATCTTTAAAATCCAACACTGAGATTTGGAGAGGACTGGGAGGGAATCGGACACCCCCGGGTGCCGCTGAGGTTCCGTAGCACTGGGGTCTCTACTGCCATTGTGCCCTCTGGAAAGTGCTGATCTCCAGTCCACCGACCAACACAGCTCTGGCTGCCAAGCCAGCCAACTCCCCTGTTCTTCTGACACCCAGCTGACCAACTGCTTGCCAGGCAGCTTTTCAAACCCATCTCCTCCTCCCTGGCTTCAGCATCACTGGCACCTCTTACGCACAAGGAGTTCGCCACACCCACACCTTGCCATGCTGCAGGAAGAGCTGGGCTAACAGAAGCAAAGTTAAAAATGCAAGAAGCATTTTCATTTCTAGGAAAGGCTTTTTACTCCATAAATCAGCTCCTTGAACAAAACAGCAAAAGGCAATGAGTAAGGCACCTGATGACTAAAATAATTTAGGTTGTGGGAAGCAGCAGAATTTGATTTTGATTAAAAATCTTTGTGGGATTCATTTCACCTAACTTAAGCCATCTGAAGTTAAGCATTCAGTCAAGTTGGTCCGCTTGTTTAGACTGCTCTGTCAATGGGGACAAGTAGGTACTCTGAGGTGGTGACTTATCCTGTCTGTCTTTGTTCTGCTGGGCTGAAATGAAGCCCTTTGAAGTTGCTTCCTAATACCATAATAAAATATCTAGAAAATCTTGGTTGGGTAGTTTAGTACTGCTGATTGATGTTAGACAGCTACAGTTAGGTAAGATAAAGACTGGCACTAATATATTGCCATGTGCAGAGGACCGGATTTAATAAAAGACCACTGTTTAGAAGGCCAAAGTTTGACTTATATGAAAACAATTATGGGCATTGCCTAAATGCTGTGTAATCGACCAGACGTAACTGGTTCTGGCCACAGTCATACTGGCATTGACAGATACACGGATGTGGGATAGAGCATCTGCTCCTGCTTTGCAGGTATGCTGTGGATGCTGCCAATATTTCACTTCACCTTGTTCTAGGCATGCCCAGATACTGAAAGTGCCTTAGCAACTTTCGTTCCCTTCATAAGTGTCATTTTTAGCAGATTTTTGGCTCATTACCACTCCATTTGGGGTGGAAAAAAGGGGAGGCTTATAATCTGTGGTCTACCTTGTGAATCTCTGCCCTATAAGGCCCTTTCCTAGAGGAAGACGTTTGCTTCATTGTGTAGCAACACCACCACAGAATGGATGACAGATGAAAGAATGAGCAATTCCAACTATTAAGATAATGAAGGAAAAAGAATCGGGCCACTCAGTCATAAAACTAAACTTTGACAAACTTGGCCAAACCCATACATATGTTCTGGATCCACTTAATTTTCCTTCTTTCTTGAGGGTCCAGAGAAGGATCTACAAACCTTGGCAGCATTATGGGGCTGCTGAAATACCCGTCACGTAGATGCAATATGGGCCAAGATTTGCAAACTTGTGTTTGATGGAGTAGAAATTCCCTACAAGGTGTTTGCAGAACTGAAGGTAAGGTACTAATACTACAGCCCAACCTGGGGTGTGATTTTGCTCTTTCATTTTGATACAGTAAAACTCTAAGAAAAATGAGTCCTGACTTAGACTCACTAAAAAGACCCCCCAAAACAATTTAAGTGATCTGTGACAACTCTTGCTGAAGGTTCGACTTGAGAGTAACTGTGGGCAATTAAATATTGAATGTAATAAGAAGAATACTTCCTTTGTGTTCCTTATGACATTTCTTTGGTTAATTATATCGTGCATCTATTGAATATTTAAAGCGTGCTGCTAAAAATGTTCCACTTCAGAAATTAACAAAAACATGCCAGAAAACTAGATGTGTTATGAACAATACTAGAAATGTTACAAGTAATGATGACTATGGAGCCAACGGGCCTACTCCCACAAGTAAAAATTATCAGGCATGAATAAGAATTGCAGAATGACAACTATAGTCTTTAAATCTTGGAAACACTTCGCACACTTTCACCCTAGAGAAAGCTTGCCGCAAAAGAAGAGGAGAGATGCAGGACCTGATCCTGTGCTGTTACGTCAAACAGACCTTTGCCAATGACTTCAGTAGGTCTGGGATCAAGCTGTATAATTTGCCTAAGGTTGAACTGGGTGTCAGTGGCAGGATGAGCTCAGGCTTCTGGACTCCAACCCCATGTACCGTCCATGAAAGCATACAACCACTTAGTGTTATCTTTTGGCATGTTGGTGACCATATAAATCACTTCTGCCTTTCAGCTTCATATCATTCTAATTTTAACATGGCTAGAAGTTTAGGAAACAGCATTTAAATTTGGGGTATATCTATATCTATCTCAAGACACATATATGCTTAAGAGCTGGACATGGAATGTCCTTCTTTACCTAAACCAGCTTGAGGACCATGAAGTCTAAGGCTGTTTTAAGGCTTTCTCTCTGATGGCCACTCTTATCTCTCCCTGGGAGAAAGAGTAGTAGAAGTGAAATAGAGCTGGGGTGGTAAGGGCTGAAGCAGAACAAAATGGAAGGGCTTAGGGGACCCTGTAAAAGTTACTGCTTTTTTGTCAGAAGATTGATGCTACTTGATTTGAGGAACTTTTATTTTTCTTCCTATAGTACAATGAGAGATCTGGAAAATCTTTGTTTTATGAACAGGACTGGAGAAAAAAAAAAGTCCTGATACACTGTAACTTCTGAAATGAGAAATTAATCCATTAGAACCCCACAACATTGGCAGTCAAAGAGAAAGATGTGCCAGGAAGGAGAATCAAGCTGTACATGGGTTGTATCCTTATTTTAGGCAACAGTGCCTTGTCGCTGTTCTGTTCTTTGCCAAATTTTCTTCTTGTCTTGCTTCCAGAAAGAATGTATAACACAGAATGATAGTCGCGTGGTTAGAGGGATATTTCAACATCCTATCTTTGTTCATGAAGACTGTCCTTCAAAGTAGGTAATTGGTGCTTTGATTGTTTTAGCCAAGTTTGCTAAGGAAACAAGGCCCGGGACCAGTATGTATGTGGCAGTCTGTTATTCCCTTTTAAGAATCCTTGATGGTTTTCACTGATATTAACCAAATTTTGACAAGGAACTAGAGATCAAATTCATAAAGTTCCTATAGATTTTGTCCAAATAGCTGGTGAATTAAAGGATAAGAGGTTTTCTTAATGTACCTTATGAAGGAAAAGCAAACACAACCCCTGTGTCAGAGTCCACGTGGTAAAGGCAGAGGGAGAAGTAGGTTTGTTTTGTCCCAGTGCTCATGGAACTAGTTAGAGAGCAATGAGTTCATCCCTCTCTAAAAAAACAAATGCAGCATATTGGCTAACTGGAAAACTTCTGCTTCATGAAGGAAAGGTGATTTTCTGAGGGCTTCAGAGAAGGACCAGCCCATACTGGTAAAGACTTTACATGGGGAAAAAGTAGAGGTTTAAAAGTGAAAGATCCAAATGAAAAAGGCACAAAGATGCAGATGTGGCAGGAGAGTGGGTGAGTGAGGGATGTGGAGAGGTGTTGACTGGACCAGATGGGTGGGCAGGACCTCCTGGTGTCTGGCTGAGCACTGGGGTCCAAAGCTTCCCCGTTTCTTCAGAGCATGTGATCAAGCAAAAGGATTAAGTAAAAGGTGTCATATGCACAAGAGGGAGTGAGGAAGGTCATCTGAACAGCTACATTTTTCTACATATTCTACATCCGTTTAGAAGCCCTGCACAATAGAGAGGTAAAATAAGAACTCCTAATTTGTTGACAGGAGCAGAAATTGGTACAGAGTGGAACAGAGGGTACTTCCAGTTAAGAATGGCTGGGCCTGTCCCACTGGGCAAGAACCCTGGATACTTTTCCCTGAAATAAGACAGTCCCTTTCCCTCCTTCGTATGCTTTCTCTAGACCCTGTCCTTACTGAAAGCAAAGGGAGTTTCCATTGCATTGCTTTTGCAAGTCTTACTCTATTTCAGATACCAGAAAAGTTCTTCTTAGGGCTTAATTCTTAGCAAATGTGGAGGTTTATCAGAACTGATTTTTAGTGCCAAATGAATGTGCTTGCTCTGTCCCTCTCAGTGTTAGTGAGAAGAGTAAGGGCAGGGTGTGAACACACAACATTTCAGCAAGACCACAATACCTGCCTGGAGACTCACTGGTGGCCTTGGAAAATGGAACTTAGGTTACTTCTCTTTTCCTGAAGACAGCTCATTTTACATTTAATGAAAACAAAAGCAAAGTGATGAAGCCACATTGAGGTGTTCCTTCTACTTTTGGAAGTTCATTTCTGCCCTCATGCTGCAGGTCACCATCTCCTCTTGGTGCCAGCCCAGCTGCGTGTGGAGGTGTGCATGGAAATAATCTGGGTGAATAAGCATCATGGAAATAATCTGGGTTAAAGAAAATGGACGAGCACTCTGATTTTTATTTGGGTTTGGTTTTTTTTCCCCTACTTGGGTTATTTTAGTGATCCCATTCTCCACGTAGTTCCACAACAGTTGTCTCATCACATGAACAGGTCTCATCACATGGCACAGGGGCAGAAGCACAGGTCTGGGAAAGCCTTGCTGCTGTTGGAAGGGTCACTGGACTCTGACAGTGGGTGCTCCCTATGAAGGAGCTGAAATGCTTCAGTTGCCCACTGCATCTTGCCTTGCTTTACCTTGTTTTTGTATTCCCAGCTAAGGCTCCCAGTAGCTCCCAGCTCTATCTTTCTTAAGCAAATCACAGTAAGAGCGTTTCATGAAACAATTTCAACCCTCACTAAAGCTTTTTTAACTTACTGACTTGAAGACCTGATCCTGCTTCCACTGTCATAAATGACAGAACTCTCCTGATAGTGAGGCTGGCCACAAAAGTGAAAAGTCATTTGAAACGCTTTAATACCAGTGGATTTAGGGATTTCCTCAAGCACTTTATAGTTATGTTCCCAGCTTTGTCTCTGCTTCGCTGTCGATTGTCTACTGTTCTCCCTAATCCTCCCTGGGCTTTCTGGAGCTCTATCTTCCCTTCCTGCTGACAGATAAAAATTTATTGTTGCTAGCTTTAATGTTCTTGCCGTATTGACATCTCATTCCTTTCATGTAAATGTAGGAATGTTTTGGTGTTTTGTTTGAGTCTTGAATTGTTTAAAGAGAATCCATTCAATCTATTTTTCAGTTCCTATTAGCAGCCTAACATCTGAGCTTTTAATTATTCTAACCTTGGTGTTTAATTAGTTAAAGCCTGCTCATCTCTTTGAAAACTGAAAGCATTAAATACTTTTGCAACATGATGATTTTACATTTGCTGAATGATTAGCAGCAGGACGTTTTCAGCCTTCTCTACACATCCATTGATGCAGGAATAGCCCTTGTCAGGTCCCTCCAGAAACCAGAGACACAGACCAAAACCATCCACAGAGTCATTTCTTTAACATCATTTGACTTCTGACAGGGAGAGATTTAGCTCTGTGTTACTCCTCACCGTCTCTGCCTCAGCTTTCCCCTTTCATGGTCCTCTTTCTGCTATAGATCCTTTCAAGGAGTTGCTTAAATGGATCACAGAACGACTTGGGCATCGTGCTGCTGCTGTATTTGTCTGTAGCAGAGCCCACTGGCCCAGGCCAGGAATGTGCTTGTCGTGCACTTATTTTGATTTTTGCATTGGGAGATTAAAATTCAGTGCACCTTGGTTGATTTTAATGACAGAATTAATTATCTTATCCCATAACAGTAAATGTCCTGTGTTGGCCTTTGTCTGGGGAAAGAGAGCAGGCAGTTACCTAGCTAGCACTGAAGCTGTGTGAAACACTGGAAAATTAAAGTTTACCTAGAAAAGAGATGTAGATTTAGTATACAATAGTAGTCAACACGTGATTCTAATATTTAGTCTTGTGAATTACTTGTATTCTCCAGGACTATTGCTTTTAAATGATAGCTCTTATCATTACTGCTTGTTCTTTGCCACTTAAGCCACCACGTATTGTTTCCTTATCACCAAAAGGGTAACTCCCAAACCCACAAGGACTCACTGCTTTAGCAGGGCTTTTTTTCTGAGACCGATTTGTGCAGAGAGAGTTGTAGGAATACTGACAACAATGCTCTCTGCACAGAACTCCCTCCCGTAACTGCTGTGAGCAGGTAAAAGAGGAGAGGGTGGCTGAAGCAAATGTAGTGTCTGTGGGTGCACCTTCTGGTTATACCTCACCAAGTGATACTGTGGCTGCAAGACGTGTCAAGGGAGAGAAATATTTGAGTTTCTAGTCTACTCTAATTGTGAGACACGGAGAAGTTATGATAGTAATAGAAACAGGGAGTTCTTCAGATTCAATTTTCAAGAAGACCATTAGAGACTTTTTCTTGATATAATTTCCAATCTTTTCCTACTCAGCCTTGATAATAAATATCCCTTGAGGACAGCAAACATGAATCTATTGAGAATCTTGGACAGGGGGTTTTAATGATTTCATTTAAAGTGCTGTTCGTTCAATTCTTGCAATCTGTCTGTCTCTTTCTTCAATTCCTTATGTTTTTACTCAAAGAATTCTCCCTTCCAATTAAGTGAATGAACCTTAGAATTAAGTAAGGCTGTCACAGGAAGTAAAATGAATATGACTGATTTTTATAATATAAATTGGAAGCAATTACCAGTTTTCTATCTTCATGCTTGCTTAGAAAATTTACACTTAACCCAGCAATACACCTTAATTAAAGGCCTATCTATCTGTCTATGTAACCTTCTCTTTCCAGAAAAAGTCCTTCTGTGAGCTATATTAAATTTACTATGGCTTCATCTCTTTATTAATACCCTTTTCGTATATTTTCAATTAAGTTTCTGGTCACATTATAGCACTGAGGTAAGAGCTCTCTCTGACCTTTAATAGGATATGGATAATAGAACATCCTTGGCTCATGTTCTCCTTTGGTAGGACAACCTCCCACTTTTCCAAAACCATCTCTGGAATCTGTAGACAGCTAAACGTGTGTATTGCATCAAGAAAGACTATGCCAGACTGCAGTAAAACTGGATGGACGTCCACTTGCAGTCTCTGAGACTAGACAGTGTTTAAACAACCTCACTTTTCCTTGGGTTTATGGCAAACACCAGTGGGAGACTGAATGACTTATAAGATATTTTATTTTTGACTGATATTTTCCATATGGTAAGTCCTGCTTCTCCCCACATGAACCCTAAGGGGTGTATCGTGGGGCAGAGGCTGTAGGTCCTTTCAGATGATAAGGACCTCATCATATTTGAAGTCAGATGTTAATGTTCTGGCATTTGGACACCAAGCAGAATTGGCAGTTAAGGCTATGGAATGATAAAGGATGTTTATGCTCCCTTCAAGTCCAAATTATTGCTGGGTGGGAAGGGTGTATTTGGTAGCTAGCCAGAGTTTTGTCAATATGTATATCTGAACCAGCTGCTTTTCTTGCTGTTCTCCCATGGTTGGATTAATCTGTTCTTCTTTATGTCTTTGTCTTTTTACATGTAACCTGTAGCTCATGATGCTCTTAAGAATTTTACTGCCAGAGGCATCTGTCACATATTTTTCTCTTGATAGGTGATTATC
The DNA here is from genome assembly GCA_025331215.1 of Actenoides lindsayi. NCBI lineage: Eukaryota > Metazoa > Chordata > Aves > Coraciiformes > Alcedinidae > Actenoides > Actenoides lindsayi. The sequence goes on along the minus strand of WTSP01019451.1, from coordinate 44,835 downwards.
ATTTTACTTCATTGAGTATAAAAACTCCAGCTCCTCTTTAGCTCCATTTTTTTTTTGTTGTTCTTGAATCAGCCTTTTCCCTAATTTAGTTCAACAAATTGTCCAACCAGCCTCAGCTGAAAGTTGCCAGAGCACAAAAGGGACACGGTAAGTGACATTTGCCAAGGGGACATATCTCTGCATTAATTCCTGTTGATACTTCTGTCTCCATGGCTGGCTGAGTGTTTAGGAAACCTCACCTGGCATGTTCATAGAAAGTGGGGTCTAAAGAGCAAAGCAGTAAATTTGTCCCCGATGGGGAAGGGCTTGCTATTTCAGATGGAGAACTGGAACTGTGGCAGAGCCTCACTGGATGCCAAGGGAAGGGCTCTGGGCTGGGCTGGGCTCGGGGCAGGGGTGCCACTCCTCCGGTGAGCTGACGCACAGTTATTCCCACATGGGTTTGTCCTATTGACTTGAATGCACGGTTCAATGAATTACTGGTTGAACCTGCTGGTAAATGGGATGTATCAAAGAGCCGTGGAGCAACATCTTCCTCGGGCGGGTGCTTGGCTCTGAGCACTCTGGAAGCGGCTGAGATCTGCAGATAAGAACGCACAGGTTGTGTGATTTCTGAGGCAGTCCTGCCTTGGTTTAGGTACAGTCCAATGCATCTTGCTCTGGAGCAGCAGAATCTAACAGTCGCTGTCTGGGCTGTTTCACCCTTAGTCAGCAGGACTCACGCTTCGTCACTGTCCAAACTGCAATCGTATTCATCACCGTCATCATCATCATTTGTACACCTGTCAGGATGCCGCCTTCGGCTCTACCAGTATTTCCAGCCCAGTCCAGCCATTCATCAGCCCTTTCCACAATTCTTTCCGTGCTTCCTTCTGTGTCACAGCCTCTGTTCCCGGTATGAACTCCCCGACTTCCCCCACCAGGCTCGAAGATTTTGCGTTTTTAGCCTCTCTTAAATACACGTTTCAGCTTGTTTTTCTGCGGAACTGAAATTGCTTCTTCGGTTTTGTTCCCATTCTCCCGCCCTCTTTCTACTTCCCTCTCTGTCCTGAGATGGTGAGCTGAGGAACAACCCCTCATTTAACATGCAAAGCATGCAAACACATGCTAAATAATTATGCAAATGTTTTCCGATCGTTTTCATTGTGATTTTTTATTATCATTGTTTCGGTCTTATGATGGGAAGGGGAAGGCGAGTGAGCCAAAGGACCTGCCTGGGAGTGGAACTGGGACTAGAGCCTGAATTTCCCAATTCCTGTTCAGGTTAGAGCACATGGCTGTCTCCTCTGCATGTTCTCCCCTGGAAGATGTTTATTTACAGAAAGAGAGGTTCTGGAATTTGCATAACTTTGTAGCAGCAGTTTCTGCAGTGTGCTCAAAAGACCGTTCTTTGATATTCAGGCCATGCCAGCTACTTTTCTGCTAAATCATAGTAAAAGAGATTACTGTGAACACTGAATGCTTCTCAACTGTGAGACTTCTCACCGTCAGTTTGCTGTCGTTGCTACCAGGCTGTTATTGGGAACAGGAGGGGGTGGCACAAGGGAAAGGATTTCTTTTTAAATGTGATGCACGTTGGAAAGAGTCTCTAGAGGCGTGTGTCTGAGAGCTGCATTCAGGCTGGTGTTTTGGGGGCTGTTAATGCAGTGTAGTCCTAACAGCAGAGGAGGGAAGGGGCTGTGAAGCAGCAGATCTCTCTCTGTAGATGAGGCCCAGGAGGGCAGAGCGAAGGAGGGAGCTGCTGGAAGCAGTGCTGGAGCTCTGGGACTGCTCTCCCATCAACACCGAGATGGTAGATTCCTCTCTAAGGTGCTGTCAGCTTTGCCCCCATGGCCTGCAGGCTGGTTCCTGCTGCGGGGAGGGTCAGCACAGCAGACAGGAGCAGGGCTGGGTGCTCCATGGGTATGGAGAGTGGGGCACCATCTCCTCCTGTCAGTGCTGACAGGGAACTGGCAGCCCACTTTATTTGTCATCACTTTATTTCCTTCTTCAGGTAAATCCATCACTATCCAGTGGCACTTCCAAACCAGGGCTGAACATTCAATGCCAGGAGGAGAGGACAGAATGCTCTGGAGGACAGACACGCAGGATTTCCTCCCCACTGCCAGCTCAGCCCCTAACAGTCAGTTTGTTTGCCTGGAAGGAGGGAAACCTTTCCTGCAGCTTTCATTTCTGGATCTCATTTCTGGAACAGTTCTGCTTGCTAAGAGGTGAACACAGGGGATTTAAGGGGAGGAACTGAGCTCTGACCCTCAGTCCAGACACTCCTGCAACTGCTTCTGCTGTTCATCTCCCTCAGCCTGCACAAGAGACATTGGGAAGGGGTGAAGACGTGGTAGGAAAAGCCTGAACAGATTGCGCAGAGTAGCACATCCTCCAGTTGCTCAAAGGGACACTGAGGAATGCCACAGCTCTGGAATGCCATGGCCCTGTGGAAAGACCTTCTGGAAGGAAGTTGAGGAGGAGCAGAGATATTAGGCAGCCTGGGAGAGGTAATACCAGGGAATTTTGCAAGAGGAAGGTCTGGGCTGAGTGAGAAGCCTGACAAGAGGATGAACTTGCTGGAATTTCAGAAGACGTATGCTCAAATATTCAGTTCTTTTGTGATTGAATCCAAAATGCTTCTGTGTTTTCCATTTTTCATAAAACCCTAGTTCTCATATCACCTGATTTTGTGAGGCTTTCAGCCTTCAATTAAAAATAATTCACTGGTTCTTCAGGACATACAGAAGAGCTTGGCAAAGATAATCCAGTTTGAAAGGCTGCATCCTGTGGGGTGATGTGTAGGTTTCCTACCAGCATTCACTGTAGAACTTTTTTAGAAGTCACCAAGAGCTAGTCAGAGCTGCAACACGTATTTGGGTTTTTAGGCCATGCATTCTACCTAAAATGTGGTAGATCTGTGGGAGGAAGATGGAACAGCCCAGAAATGGCATCGTTTTGACACATGGAAAACAGTGATTCAGTTATTTCACAGGTACATGGACTACTGCAAATATGCAGCTCATAAAAATCTTGACAGTGTTTAAAGAAGCAGTTTGATAGTGTCAGTCCCCTTATCATTGTGCCAACTGGTCATTTTGCTTTGCCATATAAGCGGAGGGCTTAAAGGAACCGATGAGCACTTGGTTGGCCTCAAGAAATTTAACTGTCTTCTAAGGAAGAAGCTTTGTGCGTGAAGCTTTAATTGACGTGTCTTGATCTGGACTTGTTCTGTGAATGGGGAGAGGACCTCAGTCTCTGAGGATGCTAATCCGGCACTTCTTGCTGACCTTAAACTGACCTAGGTAATTTAAACCAAACCGATGTACAAGTGACACAATTTCTGCTGAGAAAGGGCAGTATGTGCCAAGACTTTCAATATTACTTCTTTTTTTTTTTTCTGCCTGTGAATGGAGGGAAGAAATGATGTACAGTATTGTTGCACCAAACTCTCAGAAAAGAAACTGTAAATGCAGGAGTATGACACAAACTCCCCCTCTGTTAACACGCGCTCACACGGGCTCGTTCAAGCTGCCAGAAGCGTAGTTAGCCAACCTACAGCGTGTCTATATGTCACTTACTGAAGGGAGGGGATGGGCCTAATTTATGGACTTGGCCCTCAGACCACAATTTACCTCAATACTTTTTAATGCACAAATTCTGTAAATCTTCCTGGGAGAAGGAATGTCAGCTCTGGACAGGCTGAAAATGTCGCTCGCGCAGCTGATGACTTGTGTTTAATTTGCTGTTGTGGATGGGCCTGAACCAAACTCTCTTGTTCCAAACATCTCTAAATTTAGGAGGTTTTGGCATCCCAGGCCAGATATGAGTCAATAGCTCTCTCTGTTCCAAAGACTAAGTATGAGGTTGCAAAGGTGGGAGTCGTTATGTAAATGGGATAATAGAAAGGAATATCTGTATTAATACTTTTGTTATGCCTTGGAGCTAGAGGTTTGCCAAGGCTTAAGTGGACTCAGGATGAGCTGGACACATCCAATTAATTTAAGTTATGTGACTTTTCTTGAGCAAATACGACTCCTCGGTGCACATTACAGCTGTTGAGTGTTCCAGCTCTGCTGCATCTGGTCCTCTGGGGTTTAGAAATGTGTATTCTGGTGCTGAGGCCCACTCTTATTTTTCATTTTGTTTGATACTAAATAAACGGGTTCTGCTTTTCAGTGCTTCTGTCAGGGAAGTGAAAAATATTGGTGTGTGTTATTGATGGATATACAAGACCTAGAAAAAAACCCCACAAAACAGAAGATGAAATTAAGACTTATGTGTCCATGTGCAAAGTAAGTGCATTGGACCTCCCACCTCTATCTTGATGTCACTCATAGTTTCTATAGCATGTAAATGTCTTCTAAGGCTTCTCTTAGTGTAGCATCTGAATTTCTTCAATGGATGGCATAATTAACATCTAACAGGTTGTGTTGCTTCTCACTCTTGTGCAGAGGGAACCCAGATACGCAGTTTATCGTGGGGGCTGCCTTGGACAGCATAGGTAGAAGATGAATGCCTTGAGCTGTGCAGTTGTGCTTTGCACTTTGAAGATGTGCTGTGGGCTTTGGTCAAGTGTGCAAGTCTGCTTGGTTTTAAGGAAAGGAAATGTGACTTCCTTCCACAGTCTCCTAGAGAGAGAACCCTTAATATTATTTAAATGTTTTGTGATTCACCTTTCATCATATACCAGTCTCATTCCAGGATGTCTCCCGAGTGACTGGGATTCACCAGTGGCAGATAAAAGGGAAAAAACCAGTGGCACTGAGGTAGACCATTCCAATCCCTCTTAAGGCTTCCCAGACTGGGAAAGACAGGCAGTTCCCTCTGCTCCTCCACAGCTCCCTCCACGGCCCACCGAGATCTCCACCGCCAGTCACTGCATGGGGCCTCTAACTGGAATTATTCTTTCCAATCCAGCGGTCCCTTGCTGCTGGGAACCATGCTGGTTACGCTGCAGCGGAAGAAGAAGAAGGTTTGTCCCTGTTTCTACGCTGCATGAAGTGCTGAGCATTTTGAATTACCCACAGATGGAAGCAGTGGGCAGTATAATGCAACCAGAACAATGTACTTCATGAGGATCAGCTTAGTGTGTTGGATCAGTGATGCTTTGCAGGAGAATACAGGCTGCTGATTTTTTTCCACAGCTGTTCTCCCAAGCATTTGAGACATACACTTGCCCTCAGCATGCAGGAGATTTACGTATTTCACTTCCATTGACATGGTAGAAGAGACCCTCCTCACTTGCAGATTTGTTCTTTTAATAGGCATCCAGCACAAATGGGAATTAAGGACATGTGTTTGTCCAACAGAGAGTAGACCAGAACCAGCTGTAAGCACAAATAACTGCTTAGGAGGCCCATTTTTTTATGCTGATTTGGTAACTCACAGGACAACCAAATCTTCCTTTTTAGGAATGGGAAGAACAGGAAAAATAGAGGACTTCATCTTTAGATTGTATCACCCATGAAAGAGAAGAGTCAGCAGGGAGAGAACTCTCCACATGAGGTTCTCCTCTCCCTGCTGGAGCAGCTGGAGAAAATAAGGTTCATCATGGGCAAACGTGAGCTCATTTTGCCTCTACTCCAAGCTGGCAGAGAAGTCGGGGTGTTTTGGGCTCTGAGTCAATGCTGTGATGACTTGCTCGCGTGACTTGCTAATTGAAGTTAGAGATATTTCCAGATACTGAACGTCTGTGGCATAGACATGCTTCTCTCAGTCTTAGTCATCTTCTACTCCAGACCTTTTCAAATCATGAATCTAAGTCTAAATGTATTGCAAGTGGTAGAAGGACAATGAGGATCCTGGGAGAGGCAGGTAAGGCTCTGTACGCGTTCTTACCGAGGTGAGTCATCTGCATTGTATGATGACAATGCAAGCACAAGGAACACAGTCCTCAGCAAGGTCTTTTTAGAATTAGCCACCCAGAAAGATGAATCTTGAAGACAAAAGAAAATGGTATTCAGAAGAAAGAAGTGGCAACGACCGGAGCCCTTAATTTGATGCCAATGATACCTCAGAGTAAGCATTTCCCAGAGGATTGTCAGAGATGTGAAATGAATTGTAAGAGCTGCTTTACAGGCATTTGTGGGCACACACACCTGCTTACAGCAGGGGAAAAGACAGTGCGTAAATGTCTGGAATATTACATAAAAGCTGTCTGGTAGACGAGGCAGAGCAATTAAAATCCATCTCGCTTAAACGAACCCTGAGTGCAGGTCAAACAAATCTAATTTTTATTGTTCCTTAAGGAGATGTCTGTACAGGAGACAAAAGGGGGATGCAGCCGTCAGGTTAAAAAATCAAGATGCCTTAAAAAAAATTAAACGTTCACAATAGTGCTACAGCAAGCTAGATAAATGATATATTGCAGCGATGGTTTAAAACTAATTGATGACTAATGTTGTAATGCATTTGTAGCTACACTGATCTATTATATATCTTGGCCAAGCTGAAGGGACACTTCAAGGAGAAAAATTGCTAACTGTTTTAACCTGATGGAACTTGGGGGAAAACTAGTTACTTTAAGAGATAAATGGAAAGGTTGTGACCCCCTAATGTACATCTGGGTCCTGCAATGCAAAATCAAATTATCATTAAACAGAATGTGATCTGTGATGGAATTAGAACAACTAGAAACCAGCACAGAGATGTCTGTAGAGAAAGAGACTGGTGCAGTTTGAGCTGGGACCATTAGCAGCAAAGCCGCCCGGCTGGAGAACTGGTGTAACAAGTCGGTATGGAATTGTTTTGCTCTAAAATGAAAGTTTGTTTAATTGGAGACTGCGGGGAAAAATGTAAGCATATTTACAGCGATTTACATATGTAAGACATTCTATACACATTACTTAATTAGTGTATAAATAATTAACAATTTACCCTAAGTTCTGAGTAACATGTGTCTCTCTGGCTCTTGGAGGGGAGACAGGAAGCCTCATTTTCCCCTCCTCATTTTTGTCATGCCTGAGGCTCGTGCCCGCTGGGTTTTACCCTTACAGTTGGAATTCAGAGAAGATGTCAGTCAGGCTCTGCTTATTTTCACATCTAATTCATGCAAAAACCAGGTTTCCTCCTGAGGCGGTAAACTGGCCCAGATCTGCTGCAAAGTTTGGCCTAGGTTCAGTGAATGACTCACTTTAGCTAAGGTACATCCATCTTCCTGAAACACAATATGGGAAGTGTTGTCAAAGAGCAGATACCCCCCTAGAACCAGAGCTTACGGATTCAGGACCTTAGAAACCAAAAGTAATAGCTTGTTTCATCCCTGGGTTTCCTGTTACCCAATATTAAGGACATTGAGTGGGTGTAGTAAGAACATCGTTACTCAACCCAGAGTACCAGTGTGGGTTTCTGCGTGCTGAACAAGCTGGAAATAGCTGGGATGTATTGCTGGAAGCTGAGCTGGGAGGAGCTGCAGTCACTAAGCCTCCGTGGTCACAGGCTCTGCGTAAAGTTCTACGGAATAAATCTGGCAAGAGGTTACAAATGGAGATAACATTATGGGCCACTGCTAAAATGTGGATGACCTTGAAAAGGCCTTTATTAAAAGGCCAAAAATGCCTTATAGATCCTTAGCCTTACTCTGTACCTCCGAATTGGTTCCCTTTAATAGGGTTATATATAAGAGAACAATCTGCCAAAGCCAGCCCTCACCACAGTGACACTAATTTTCCTTCAGTTGAGAATAAATTAATGTAGGAAGAACATGACCAGCCCGTAACACTGTCTGAGAGCAGTGTGTTCCTCTATGATACATTAACCTTCCGGTGGGAAGGGGAATGCTTGCAATACCAAATTGCAAATATTTTGTACTCTGGAGGGTTTGACATTCCAAAACCCCCCAAAAACCTCCATATATTTTAACTGCTGTACATTAGGCTTCCTCCTTTCATTCAGTTTTGGTTTGAAGCCCAGTACAGGCAGCAGCTTGGAAAAAAATAGTTCTCTAGCTCAGGATGGAGCAGCTGAAGTCTTAATTCTGGAGATCTGTCTTTTAAAGGGGAACAAAATTTTAAGTTGTTCAGATCACAGTGTCATTTTTCAATGCCATTAGAAACTCAATGACTCAAGTACCACTGAGCTGGCTTACAACATATATTTTCTCAAAGGATGATAAACAGCCACATCCACAGCTCCATCTGGGATTTCTTTCCCTTCACTAACACATTGAAACAAAGCAACTCTAACAGATATTTTTTCTCCTGTGTCAAGGTGGCTTCCTAAAGCTTGGTGTTGAGTAAATATTCTTGGATGGGCGTTTTTTTTTAAGGCAGAAAAGGCATACAAAATGGCTTTAGATGAAACATTTAGCTGTCAGTTAATTTAAAAGTAATAAAGAGGGAGGAAAAAAAAAAAGACTAAACTTAAAGCATGGCACTAGCCAATGAGATTGACTGTAAGAGGCAGTCAAAAAGGATGAGGTTTTATTTTGGAAAACTTGTTTCATTCAATAAAAGCTGCTTCTTCCTCCTCCCAATTCTTTAGAGCTCTCCTTAAGATTTTTTGGGGGGGAAATTTCAGTTATAGCAGTAGAACACACAAGTCACTGAGTGGGCAGCGTTAACACATCATCCTCTTTGAAGGCAGTCAAAGAAAGGATGGAGGTAGTAGAGCCCCCCGGGGTCCCTCCCGAAAGCCTGTCACCAGCTCAGGGGGGGCTGTACATGCCCCTGTGCCCTCAGCAGCCACTGGCAGCTCTCACAGGTAGCATGCCCATCATGGTGGAGTCGTGCCCTGCGCATGGGCTCTTGACCCTTGGTGGCCAGGATTCCATTGAGGGAAATGTATTCAGCCCATGGGTTAATTACCTGCCATCTGAATTTTCCTGTCCTGTATCTCCTAAGATGATGACTTTTCAGTGTACGTCGTGATGATGGGGATGAGGTTTCAGTTAGAACATCCCATGGTATTTCCATGATTACAACATCCTGTAGGTAAGGAGACCGTTTGCGTGTTTGGAACACACTCATAAACAACGATCCCGGCAGCTCTTGGAGAGGGTGGAGTTTTGTACCCAGTCTCATATTCCTCCTGCTTCTGAAAGAATCAGACATAACACAGCCCAAAATAAGGGTGCAGTTACCATTTATTTCCTTCCTCGTTTTTTTAAAATCTTGCTTTGTAACAACATTTCTTAGCCACGGCTGACAGAAGTGGCAAAAATATCCAGCATTTCTGGTTTTTTGCTCTGTCTTGCTTTTTATTTCACTTTCAGTTTTTCAGACTGGTCAATGATTCAAAAAGTTGATTAAATCTGCGATGGTTTTATCATTGCTACAGAAAGACAGACTGTAAAATGCAACAGTTAGCAACCAGAATGTGATTTTAAAGAATGCTTAAAGCAGCTGCTTGTGCTTGATGCTGGAAGAAACTCCGAACTGCAGCTGTCTGCCGTGTCAAAAGGGTTTTTAACTGTTGTACATGTATTTCTATGTATGTTTTAATTTACTGATAGCATTTGCTCCATTTGATTTGCACTGAGGCTTTATGATTGTCAGGTTGGTGTAAGATGGCAGGTAGGAAATTTAAAATACCTGTGATTGTTCTATCTTTTTTCCATGTCCTTGCTAATATTATGTCAATAGTCTAAAGGGTTTCTGATGTGATGCACTGAATATTCTGACTTGCAAGAGAGCTCAACAGTGGGTACATCATTTACCAGTTCACTGCTGTGAAAAGCTATTGCATCCTTCTTCCCTCTTGACCCAAGCTTGATTAATCTTTCCATGGTTTTGGTTCTGATACGGTTTTGAAAGAGCGTTGATTTTCCCAGGAAGTCTTAAGAACATAGGAATCTGCTTCATGCTGTCTGGGCAGCTCAAACAACTGCAGAGGGAATGGAATAATCTCCTGCAGACCTCTGACTGCTTCACATTTCCACTGTTTGCAACCCACCCCCTGCCACGGTGCCCGGTACGTGTAGCACTGGCAGGAAGAGCCGGGGGAAACTCCTGTTTTCTGGGCCATGACCTGTCAAGCTGCATGATTTTAGGGAAGATCAGGTTAGCTCCAGGAGAAGGGAAGTGTTACAGCTCTTTGTTGTACACCAAAATGAGAAGTTTTCAACATCAGTGAGAGCATCAGTGTGTATACTCTGATATCCATCTGTCACACGTAGCATCAACCCAAAGCACTATGTGAGATCAATCATGCCCAAAATATTTCAAGTTACCTAAAATGATGGAGAATTAATATCTTAGGTTTTTCTCCAGATATTCTGCTAATCATATATTACAAGCTCAGGCAATACATTAAGTTTGAAAAATAGATTTATATAGCAAAAATGAGGCAGAATTAACTGGATCCACAAATGTCTTCCTACTTGCAGCTGTCTGTAATTGTTTCATTACATTTCTTTTGAGTTTTATCCTGTTGTGCTGTGACCTCCTGCTGGCAATGTATCTGTAAGGAAAGAAAAAAAACCCCAAGAATTCCTAACGTGTAAGACATATAAAATAAATCCTGTGACATTTTCTAATATGTGAATATTCCTAAATGCCAGACTAAAACATCCCTCCAACGGTTTCTTTTACAGACTTTCCTTGTTCCAGAAACTTGGCCTGAATTAGGAGGAAACCCCATAGCTGTTTCTTAAAAGTTGAATTGCATCAGTGTGGGTAAGATGTTGGGCAAAATTCTTTAAATGGTGTAATTCCATGAAAATCAGAAATACTACATCAGGGCTGGATCTGCCCCGTGGTATAAAATGATCTCCCTAGAGGCAAGACTTCTGGAAACAGTATCATATTTTAATTATAAGCAGACAGTTTGTTTTGGGTTGTATACAGAGCATGAAAATCTAACTGCTATAGGCACTAGCTACATATATGGTGATTTTATTCCTGGTTTTAATGCTTTGGTTTATTTGTGTATGATTTGCAGGTGGCTAAATGATCCTACAAACTTATTTTTATGTATTTGAATAAGTCCCCATTGAATTTAAGATTCTAAAAGATTACAGTGCTGGCTTTAGAACACCATTTGTAGATTTTGCAATGAGTTCAGGAGAAAGGCTGTGTGTTTTTTATAATCTGGGAAGTCCAGATTCCAGTTAACAATCTTACCCTTGGAGAACAGACAATTATATTTTTCACAATTTAACAGATGCTGGTGGTACTTTGTCTCCCATGACTCTGTTCACTAGTTACTGAATTCAAAGGGCAGACCAGGATCTGCCTTGGGTAGAAAGTCCCAAGCATGGCAGCATGCCGTATGCCATGGAGCGTGGTTGAGCCTTCCTCATCCCTTTTGGCATCCCTGTGTGATATATCACCACTGTAACAAACTCGTTCACATAAGCCAGTCAGATTCTATGGAAAAAAGTCTTGGAAGGATATTGCATAAAAATATTTAACCTCTGGTAGTGATTTTTTTATGAGATGTAAGGTATTATGAAATTTAAGGAGCTCGGCAGATTTTCACAGCTTGGCTTGTGAAATTCATTTCCAGCACAACAGATTCTGATTTCATGATTTTGCACGTCTGGATTTTGGCGTAGAGCTGTGATGGAAGATGTCTCTGGCTAACCTGCCTCCCAGACAGTGCAGGGCAGTACTTGTGCTCCTTATCAGTGAGGAGTCCAGTTCAGTCCTGTCCATGATGTGTAACCTGCCTGCCCTCACCTATGTAGCTTCTGTTCCACCAGGCAAAGGCTGCAGAGTTGTAGTTGGATCTGATGTCAGTGGTCTCAGGAATTACTTGAGTATAAATGGTAATGATAAAGTCCTATTTCTAATATTTAAGGAGTGTAAAGCGATATGCAAGAGTCGCAGGGGTGTCTGCCGTGTGTTCACAGACTGGATCTGTTCTGGGTGACAGACATGGATGGGTACAGCACCAACGGCTGCAAAGACAACTGAGCACCCTCTCTGCGACACTGCAGCCATGAGCTGCTTTTCTGGCCAAGCATTTGGGCTGGGGGAGTGTCTTCTTCTTAACCTAATCTGTGGAGATCTGGCAGTCTTCCCAGAGGGAAACCAGTTGCTAAAACCAGGACTTTAAGCCAGATTTTTCTCAGCATTCACACCACAGCAGGAGAGTTTATAAAGGTGGCAAGAGTCATGCGCGTTTTCCCTTTGTATGGCAACAAAGTCATCCTATTTTCCCAGCAAGATCACACGGTGTCACAGAACTTCACTTAACTCTAATAGCATTGGCAGTGCAGTTTCGAAAGAAAAATCCCCATGCTGTCTGGAATGCTCAACTGTTGGGTACCGGAGTCAGAAAACATCCTGCCTGCCGTGAACGTTAGGAAAACAGAGCAGCCCTGACTCAAGTGCCAAGTGGGTTTTTGGAAGGCTGACTCCCCTGAGAATAAAGGATGTTGGTATCCAGCCAAGAGGGCAGGCAGGAACAGGCCCGGGGCAAGACACTGGAATTTTGGTGGAGCTTGAAATATCGTGTGCTTGTTTGTGTCAGCTTCTGACTTTTGTATTAAAAGGTGAGCTACCCAAAATGTAAGGAAGTGGGTCACAAATTGATAAAATCTGAAAGATATTTCTAGTTATATTTAGAGCCGTTTAAAACAGGGATTTCCCTTTTTGGCTGCTCTAGTATCTAAGAGTAACTTAGTATCTCTATTCAAACCAGAAAAGTCCCCCAAAGGAAATTTCCCTTTTTTTTTTTTTTCTATTGTACACTCAAAAATCCCTTCTTGTTGTTAGTATAGTATTAAGTTGGTTTTTACTTCCCTCTTTCCCTGTTTGAATGAATAGTCCGAGTCTAGTGACTCAGTAAGCATTTAATCCAGAGTATTCCCCAGCTTCTATTTCCGATGTCAGTCTGAAACTGCTTCTTAAAAATGAGATTGAAAACCCCCCTCAAGATGCCCACGTGAACTTCCCAAGCAAGCACGTATTAAACGACCCTGTCCCTTAGATTGTTATGCTAATATTGACCTAAGTAAGCAGAATTCTTGAATGTTCCAAGATCTGTTTCTGCTTCTGTAAGTAAAACAATTTGCTCACCTGCTTGTTTTGTTTTGGTAGATGGATTGGGTCTAGGTGAGGTTTTCTGCATAGAAATTCTTGAAAATGCCACACATAAGTGGGAAGATTGCAAAAAAGGAGGAGATTGTATATAGAGATAGGTATTATTCATTTCCTCTTTGTCTTAGTTTTAGAAAGATTTGAGAAGCAATTGATTTGATCCTTTTGTGACTTTATTTCCAGTGCTACAAAGCAGCCCAGTAGCCAGTCTATAAGCTTCCACCTCCTCTGAAAATATTTAGGTCATGCGAAGTTGTCTTAGCGATGGTACTTATGTCATCCTTGGCCTCACGGAAGGATACTGGGTGAGAATATGGCCCAGCAATCTCTCTTTTATCTGTGCTTTAGTTTGGCACTGCAGCTGTGGAGGAAGTTGGTTTTTTCCCTATGGTCATAGTTTTTATTATCGGTATGTACCCACGTTTTCTGATTTAGGGCCCAAAAGGAAGCCCCCGAGCTTGTTTGTGCTGAGCCTCTGGGGTTGAAGTGCACTCCGATGGACTGAACGATCGTGGATGGTGTATCTGAGAATCCCAAATCACTGTAATCAGAAATGCCAACAATTTTTCCACTTTCTTTTTGCAAAACGCCCCGTTGACCGCAAAGCAAAGCCTGGTGTTTGCATTTCCATCATGGCTTTGGTGGGCAGTTCAGCAAGACGTTCTGCCTGCAGTTTTCTACTGGGGTGTCTCACTGATGTGTCCGTGTGTGCTCCTGAAACAACTGCTCACACCAGAGTTCAACAGCAGGCTGGGACGTGGGGCCAGAGCTTGCATCCAGGGAGGCCAAGACACGTTTTTGTGTTGGTCTCAACGGAGCAGGACTGGATCCTTATTTCCTTGACAAGGATGGAAAATGTTCATTCTGTCTCTTTCCCCTTCACGCACATATTTTCTTTTCTTTCTAGAATAAGTCATTTGTCTTTATCTCACCATTCACCTCTCTCTTTTGATTGCAGTTAATGGAATTGTCACCTTTATGTACTCATGTTCCATTTCTCAACCTGTCTGGACTTTGGCCTCCGCAGGTCACCACTGCTAGTGAAGTAATATGATTAAGTGAGTCTTTTTAGACAGATTTATGCAAGATTTCTTCTCCAGCAAGTGTCACATCTAGTCTAGTTCTGCAAAAGAGAATATTTCAAAGATGCCAACTGTCATCTAAAGCCACTAAATTGTTCTGCAGTGCTGGTCGAGGGGACTGCAGGCCAGCTCGGAGCACTGCTGATTTACACTACCTGAAGCTGTGTCCCTGCAGCTTGAAATATGGGCTTTTGTTAATAATGAAAAAGAAAAGAATGTTCCTGTCTCACAGAAAGCACATTTAAAATGGAATTGTCATTAGTTACTCTGTAATGCAAAGGCAAAGGGGTGTATTTTAAGGGAATCTGTCTAGAATCGTGTAAAAAGAGGGTGGTTATTTGGAGCAGTAGTATCTGAAGCAAAACTACAGCAGCCACACTCCAAACAGAAAAAAAAAAGTGGGTTTGTGTTGCGTTTAAGGCACATACGTCTGCGGGATATTTTCAAGTTTATAGAAAGATTTTAAAACCATAGAGGACTCACTCCCTGCACACAGCTCTACTCATCCTGCGCTGGATGCAAAGCACAGATTAATCATCATTATTCTGCACTAATATAACACCTCTTAACCCTCAGCTTTCAGAATATTTCAAAGCAGTAATGAATTAAGCTTCGTGTGGTCTTGGGAATATGTGATAATCTCAGTTTTCATTCTTTCATTTAATTAAAAAAAAAAAAAAAGTGTTTTCAGGACTTTTTGGAGGCTGGAGATCTTGTAACTGTTCTTGAAAACATCTTCATTTGTCACCCCCTTGGAAAGAAACCATGTGAGTGCCAGAGAAGTGTAATGAAATGGAAAAATGTACTGAGGAAAAGTTAATACATTTGTCTGTGCCTAAAGACAGATTTGTAATTTTTTTTTTTTTTTTTTTGGTATTTATTGGAGCAAAAAGGCCTGGTTAAATCAAGGAACTAATGTGATACAGGTGTAAAAAAGGCAAAATTGATCCCTGTCTCTAACAAAAAAGGATGCACAAGGAATTATTAGTGGCACTGGACAAGTCACTAGCAAGCCATGGTTTTGAACATTATGTTGGGCCGTGATCACCCGTGTTCAGCAAAGATGAATTCTGACTGAAACAAGTACAGAGAAAGCTTATTAGATAACCCAAAACTTGCTGCTGTGAAAATGCAAATGGTTAATGTTTAACTGGGCAAAACAAACGTTAAAAAGGGATTTAAATGGTGTCTACACGTACACTGTG
Organism: Actenoides lindsayi; assembly: GCA_025331215.1. Lineage (NCBI taxonomy): Eukaryota > Metazoa > Chordata > Aves > Coraciiformes > Alcedinidae > Actenoides > Actenoides lindsayi. The sequence continues at coordinate 29,580 of WTSP01019451.1, read as the reverse complement.
GGAGGAGAACAAGTATTATTTATATTAAAGTGTCAGCAATCTATGAATATACAGAGGACAGAAAGCATGAAATTTATTTTTAATGGGCAGAGGAATAGGATTCTGGAACAGAACAGGGAAGAAAGGAGACAGTTGGGAGGGTGGGAAGCAAGAGCTACAAACTGGAGCTCAGCATGCGTACGGAAGGATTTATAGGGTTTGATTTCAGAGACGATAGAAGCAAACTCAGGTCCATTTCTCTGGGCTTTGTTTTACCGCTTTTCAGTTGAACAGCACACTGTGGCATATCCACAGTCACAGCACTGCGTCTTGGGTCACTGAACTAACGCGAAACAGCTCGTTCCTATCTCTGAACTCGGTACGAACGCGGCGGCCTTACGCTGCGATTCGTTGCCACGGGCCAGGTGCCCGCGTGCCCGGCCGGCTCTGACTCAGATCGGGACGGCCACAGCTCAGAAGAGAGAAATGTGCATCCCACTGCAGGCAGTGCGGACCTCCCGGGGAGCAAAGCAGAGCATGAGAACGCACGCTCCCACCGTGCAGGGAGCCGACTTGGAATTGCAGTCAGGAGGGGGGAAGTTTTTATTTTTTTATTTTTTTATTTTTTTTAAAATCTATCTGTTCAAAATATTTGGACTCATGCGACAAAACACCACACACTTCAGGCTGGGTCTCGTGTCCTTTCCTACCTTGCCTAGACGCAAGGCGTTCCCAACAGAAAGGCAGTTTTCACCCAGAAGATTTCGGTTTTGTAGAAGCAGTGTTTTCCATCAGAACATTATTCCAACGGAAAATTACTAACTGGTTCTAATACAAAGTGACTTGCAAAGCTTTCAAAATGATTCAGTGGCAGAGCTGGAATGAGAACCCACAGCTCCTGACCACGAACCCTGTGCTCTAACCACGAGACAACACTCATCTTTCCCTGAGCAAGGTTGTTCCTGCAGTATTTCTGCTTGGGCCAAAGTGGGAAAACTTTGGAAATGTTGCAAGAGAGCTTTTTGCGACAAGATTTCCCGCTGCAGAATATTTGGGGGGGTAACAGAAAAAAATCTCTGGTGGCTCCCTGGGGCCTCTTCAGAACCGATCAGCCGTGATGGGAACGTGAGGGTTTCCATGAGCTCCGTCCTACGTGGGTCATGGAGGGACATGGTGGGGGCTGGTCCTACCCACCCTGGAGTCTGCAGCCACTGCTGGCCCCTGGTCTTCTCTGCTCAAGGGATGCACGGGAGGGGATCCTGCTGCCCTCTCCTCTCTCCATTTTCAGCAGACCTTCACTAAACTCAGGGTTTATTCCTCACATCAACTTTTCAGGGAAAACTCTTGGAGTAATCCCGTGCAAAAAAAAGAATCTAACCTGTAGCTTACAGTCCTGTTTTCTTTATTTAAGAAGCGATTATATATTTATAGGTCAAGGTGGGGGGATGTCCTCAGCCCAGACAAACCCTTCTGCTTGTTTCCCTGTATTTATTCTTCCCCTGGCTCTCGCTGGGGCTCCTCGCACCACTTAAATGCCAAATGCTTCTGCGACCCCCAGCACTCCTGCAGCCTTGCAGGGCAGCAGGGCCGCGGCTGAGAAATCCCCTTTAACAAAAACGAGCCAACCCGTCTCCTGGTTTCTTTTTTATTCTCTTAAATAAAGAAGCGCGATCCCCCCTTCCGAGGCAGAAATGCTCGGGTAGCGGTTGAATTCCTGACAGGGACAGCAAGGCCTGACAGCTCTGCCTAACACTCGGCAGATCCCGTCCCCGGACAGCGCTCGGGGCGAGCTCCACACGCGGGCCCCCCAATGCAAACCAGATGCCGGCACCGGCCGGCGCGGCCTTCAAAGGCGAGCGGGGGAGGTTCGCCCGCTCCCACCTCCCCTTCCCCGCCCCAACCCGCGGGGACGGCAGCGCAAGCGCGGCCGGGCCGGGCACGGGGGTTGGGAAGGTTGGAAGCGGGTGGGGGGGGAGGGCCGGGAGCGCGGCGGGCTTCCCGGCAGCGGCCGGCGGTCAGGAAATTGCCCTGTCAGGAAAAGCGCGGTTTCTGTAGCCCCGCTCCCTGCGCAGCTAATATAGTGTTTCAGTTTGCACAAGTAAGTGACCGGCGCTCGCCAAGCCCCGGCGGCCGGGCGGGTTCCCCCTGGTCCAGGCGAGGCGGGCGCGGTGCCCCCCGAGGGGAGCGCGCTCCCGCAGCCCACCCCCCGCGCGCGTGCCCGCGGCGGCCGTTGCGGCCGTTACCGGTGGCGGCCCGGCCCGGCCCGGCTCGTGCAGGCAGCCGGCCCCTCTTAGGCCTCGGCGGGCGCCCGGCCCAGGCCCAGGCCCAGGCCCCTCCCCGGAGCTTGGCGCTGAAAGCAGAACGCGGTGACATTGGGACGACGCTTTTCTTGTTCCTGAGGGGCTGCTGGTCAGGAAACCCCGTCGTGTTTGCGATGGTTTTTTTGTTTTGTTTTGTTGGGTTCGTTTGTTTGTTTGTTTTGGTTTTAACGAAGAGCCCCTGCGTGTAACACTCCCCTTCCACCCCCACCCCTCCCAGCTCTCTCCCCAGGGTACCCCACTCGCTGTACCCTCAGGCCTCATGCAGCCTGTCCAGGGCACGCGTTGGCTGTGCCATTACATTTCTCCCAACCAGCTTACGTCGCTGGTGGGGCATTACAGGTTTACATTACAGTCTCCCCTCCTGGCTTCCCGAAGTTTGCTTTTCCTGTGTTTCTCAACAGCACAGCCCATATATAACGCCTACATTTAATGAGAACAGATCTGCCTTTTTTCCCAGTCCCTTGGCGCTGACAGGCTCCAGCAGCACGGGGAGGGGGGGGTGCAGAGCCTGGGGAGGAGGCACTGGAGGTTTCGAAGGGTTGGGGGTGGACCCATTGCTTCCTCCCAGTGCCTCCTGTGGGCAGTGGGGTAGGAATCACCATTTTCCTGCAGCCTTTCCCTGAGCTGTAAATGGCAGCGCTCAGGTGACCTGATGTAGACGGATGGGACGGGGACATCACTTACATACTTGCTTAATCCTTCAGATCCCTGGGAGATTTCCTTGAAAGTATTTCTTGCCACTACTCAAGTTAGTAGTTTCCAGTCTTGTATCTTTGGCACTGGTGTCCTCTCGCTGACTGCTTCCACTGCTGCCTCCTTCCTTTTGCAGCTCCGCTTTCTCACACCTTTGCAGCCCTCTCTCCTTCACATCAGAGCTGCTCCTGCGTTCTAAAGCTTGTGGGTTGGCATGGAGCCCACCCCAATAACTTGGTGGAGTTTACTTGTGCTTGGCTCCAGACCTCCCCATAATGGCCATGTTCCTTGCTAGTGACGTGCTCTGCACCCGTTAGGAACCGGTGACCTTTCAGATTCTTTTTTCTACTGAGGTGCCTGGGATTTGTTAGCTAGTTCAATAAATTTAGCATCAGTGCCTCTTCTCTGGAGAACACTTAGGAAATAAATGTCAGGGAAGGAGAGGAGAGGGCTCTCTCATCTCAGAGGTTCTTAGAAAGTAATAAACAGACACATTACTGTGAAGGTGTTTTCCTTGTTTTTCATCCTCATGTGTTCCCTCATCCTGGAAGACAGTTGGCATAATTTACTGAAATGAAGTTTTTTTTAAATGTACTTAAATATAGTGCAAAAACATGATGAAATTTTAGAGGGTTTTTAAAAAATGTTAATTTATTTTCTTTTTTTTCTAGGAAAGGGGGAAGGGTGCCTGGGATAGGAGGATGAAAGAGGAAAACAGGAGGAATTGGGTTCTTGTAGGTACAGCTGTTCCCAGCTGTAAGAATCAGGGCAGAAATAAATTTATAGTGTCAGGAGAGACTAAATAAACAAGGTCTATGCTGGGAAATTTTTCTGTGTATTCTTAGCCACTTTTGTTTTACTTTGCCCAGTGTTTCTAACAGTCCTACAGCTAAGTTATCACTTGAAACTGCTGGTTCCTTTGAAAAAGTTGTCCTCTTCCCAAATAAGGGCTCTTACCCATTTTGTTTCTTGTACTTCCTCAGTAAGTCTGCCTTCTCCCTTTCCCTTAACTGTTCTTCCTTTAGGCATTCTTTTGATTCTCTTGGAGGTTGATCTGTTTCCTGAGAACTGGTAGATTTACAGGACAGGGTCAGGCTGGCTCTCCTGCCTGTTCCTGTTTTGTATCTTGGGCTTTTCTCATGACTGGTGTTGAAATTTTTACGTGGTACCTGACACTGGAATATCAAAAAGCCTGGTGTGCAACATCAACAGTGCTGGCATGGCCTTGGTGGGAAGGTGTTCCTTTTGCTCTTGTTAATACCTTCTGCTTGGTATCTTGAGCAGCCTCCAGTTTCCCCTTTGCATTTCCACATGTGAAAGGGAAAGTACTCAGGGTGTTCATAAAATACTGTTGGAAAGTTTGTGACCTTCATGTGTTTGAGGCAAGCAAGCTTTCAAGCTCTTGGCTTCTGGGGTGTTTTGAGAAAGTCGTTGAAGGGAATTTAAAGAAAGGTGTTGGCCTGATACCCTTTCAGGCTTGTCTTTGTGGGAGTTTGAAACTAGGAGACTGATAGGATCATTAAGAAGGTGGATTCTGCATTGATGAAAACAAAACAAACAAAACCCCCCAGCTGTGTCAGGAGAAGGAAGAGAGCTTGCAGGGTTCAGATGAGCAGATGTGATTCCTCTTTCACTGTAAAAAAGAAGAGGATGTAGACATGGTGCACATGGACAGTCTATCTAGATTCTTGTGAAGAACTGGTGTTTCTTTTAACCTAAGCTGATGTGCACTCTCTCTTCCTCTTAAGTAGCTGTGATAGGAACTTTAGGGCTAATGTTTTTGGAATTGCAGCCCAAATACATGTTTAATTTTAAATTGACAGATTACTTAGGGCTGTCATTCTTCTCATGCTCTTGCTATGCAAGAGTGAGCAAATACTGTGTAGTAAACTGGATTCGGCTGATAGACACATTTGCTTCTGGGCTGAGCAGCTTGAAAGAAGTGGTTTACAGCATGTCTTTAAAAATTGATTTCACTATTGGATCTCCTGCTGGCCTAAGTGTTCCAGTATCTGCCAGGAGTAATTATAGGCAGTTGGTTCAGATGTTGCTTAAATGTGTAAGCCTTGATGGGAAATGCAGTGGATTTCAGCCAGAATGCTAATTTTGATGTTTTGTCATTTCATAAAACTGTGAACTCAGAACAAATTATTTTTATGTGGGTCTGCTGATACGTAATCACACAGCTAGGGCCAAATTCAACCTTGATGTAGCCCTGGCATCTGCAGATGTGATTAAAGGTAGAGTATCAGCATTAACCCAAGCTGGCTAATTTGGTATGCACAGCAGCATCATGGCTTGCTTTCCCCAGGATTCAAGGTAAGCAGATACACCCTGTGCTGAAGCTCCTGGTGCTGAGTCTGGTTTGCTCCAGGAATGCAGTTTAAAGCCAGTGTGTGTCTGGTTACATGAACTGTAATTGTGCCTTTAGAATTGCATTCGAATCCAAGTTATATTTTATAATTTAAACATATTTTGTAAATTAACATTATTGTGCTAGGCATGTGTTTACTGTGTGCTGCCTTTTGTGTGTGTGTGTTTTGTGGTCTGGCTTTTAATTTGTATTTGTTTCTCCGTTTCCGTTATAGCCTAGAAGAGAAGGAAAGATCAGGAATCTGCCTCTTTCACAGGCAGTGAACTGAGACTGATTTTTTTTCTGTCCAGCATGGGGTAGGTTAAAGTGATAGAGACATAGGAATAAAAAATATCTGCCTCAGCACTAGATTAATAGATGGATCCAGCCACTTGGATCCATCAGTCATTTTGGAGCTTGTTACCTCCTTTCAACTAGTCATGAAGCTGTTACAGCTAGAATTTATGTAATAATCAGATGGCATTTCCCCCCCCCTCCGCCTCGTAGTCAATGTAAACAAGATAGTGTCTTCTTTCAGAGCTTCAAACATCCTGCAGTGTCACTTGGGACGTCTGACTGCCAGATCATTAGCACAGCCTTTAGGGATGTGTGGAGCTTCAGCCTCAGAGGAAAGAATAGATCTGAATAGGTTGGTGTGCAGGAGTTGTACCAGTGGCTGTTTTCAGGGGTGTTGCTATACACCCTCTTAATTCCTTAGGTTTTCCCCAGTGAGAGTTGTGTCTTTGCATAAGCTGATCACCATTTCCTCCGTGACAAATTGTAGTTTATGGCAAGCACTGAGGACCCTGCGGACGTGTGAGTGCACCTCTGAGAATCACGAGTGGCGAGCGTTGAATCCTGACCAACCCATACGGCTGAGAGTTTTGCTGCTGGCACTGGTGGATGCAGGATCAGAGCCTGCTTTTGAACTGATGGCCCAATCCAAGCAGGGCCAAGAGAGCATTGAAGGGTTTTGGTTGGGTTTCCCCAGTAGTGAGTGTGTGTCTTGTCTCTTTTTGTGTGTTGTGGCTCTTTGCTCAGCTTTCCTTTTTCCGGAGAGCTCCTCTCTGCAGCTGTTTCCTGCTGTTCCTGGTGTTAGCTGGGCAGTGGAGCAGAGAGAGCTGCGCTTGTTTCTTTTGTGTGGCGTTGGTACAGGCTGGGGATCAAATGGGGCAGCCCAGTTTGCCACTGTCACATTGATAATCTTAGAGTGAGAGAGATCTGGGCTGCCTTTGGTCTCCCAGAGTGTCTGTGAGCGGGCAGCCTGGCAGCTCTGCCAGGCAGAGCCTATCGGGGCATGCAGCAACCACGTGGGGCCTTGATCTGCCTTCCAAAGAAAACCAGGCTGAGCAGTAGCCTTATGTCTTCTCCAAGCATGGAGTTGGGAGGAGCTCCTGGATTCCTCTATTTAGACACACTTTGAAGGGCAGCGTTTTGGGAGCTGCCTGAAGTTTGAAATCCCTTGCCTTGTAAAGCAGCACCTCTCAGTTGACTCTAACGCGTTATTCTTCTACCGTGGCCATCTCTGAGCAATGCCTCTACTTGACCAAAGCAATCTTGGGATCACTACTTGCTGCTTATTACTACTGCAGTGTATTATGGTGCTATTATTGCTACATCTCTGAACAGCCAGAGAGCAGAAAAATGCTTTTTGACTTCCCTGACCATGTTGAGATTGTGAGTTCAGCTCACGGCCCATGGTCTGTAGGTAGCTTCAGTGAGCCTTCCGGGGATGATTCAGAATGCGACGTAATTAATCATGACTGCATGGAGAGGGTAAATACTGAGCAACTGCTCAATGTCTCCTCTAGCTCAGGAACTTGGGCACATCAAACAAAACTAGCAGGTGGCACGCTCAGAACAAATGAAAGGACTTTTCCTTGTATTGTTTACATAAAACTTTATAGCTCACTACCACAGTAGTCCACAAGTTACAAAAGTTGCTCTGGATTCAAAACCAGCACAAACAAATTTGGAGAGGAAAAAGCCTTCAAGGTCAGCTAATGCTAAAGATAAAATGTTTGGCTCAGGGTGTGCGTCTACTATAGATAACGGGAGGAAGAAGGTGTCTTGAAGTATCACTGGTGGAAAGGGCAGGCATATGCTTTCCTTCTGGCTTCTGCTGTTTGGGGCAGGATACTGCACTAACTGGACCTTTCATCTGACCCAGTGCAGCCACAGTCTCCTCTTTAACTGGGGTCCAGAATGCCGTGGCTCTTACTTGATCAGTGGTACTATGGGCTCCATCTGCTAACGTGAGTTTGTGAGAGGAGCTGGAAGAAGAGCATAATTTTTCTGGTTTGCTACAAATCTCTTCTAGAGCAGATGATAAACAACTTTGTTTTACATTTCAGAGCTTGCTATTTGTTGACAGTGGTCATGCTGACATCTTTCTGCTGTTCATGAGTGAGATACCTGTGTAGGCAGTAGAAGCTCAAAAGTAAATAAATTTTGGATCTCATTTCTTAGAATAATTTGCTTACTCATTTTCATTTCTCTGCTAATTAGTTACACAAGGACAAACTGGGATGAGTATTCCTTTGTATCAGAGCAGGTGGAAGTATTTTGGCCTGAAAGTATTTAAAGTGCAAAAGATAGAATTAAAGGGCAGAAGGCAGCAGATGAAGTAATGGCTTTGTCTTGGACACAGAGAGGGAGGAGGAAAAAAAAGATACGGAGAGACATTACAGAAGATTAGTACCTAGTGAATTATTTATAGAGAGAAAGGGAGATCCTAGAAGGTACTGGAATATTTTCAGTCTTGTGGTGGGATTTTTGAGACCATGTTGCATTGCTGAGGGGGCAATTGGGAACACGTTGGTGGAACAATCCAAGGATTATGGAACTGGGAGTTGGGGGTCTGATTCTCCTGGTATATCTGGGTATCTGAAGCTAGTTTTCATTGTTCTGAGATGTGAGAAGGCTCCACAGAATTTCCCAGGGAATGGATGAAACAGTCTGGAAGTGTTTGGTCTTTAGGGAAGAAGCATACTTTCTCCAGCTTGGTTTTTATTTATTCCAGTTATTGTTAACACAGGCCTCACATTCCTAAAAGAGATCTCTGCGTGTACGTGTTTCTGTTTTGGGAAGGGAAAAGGGGAGGTAAGGTGTGCTTTTGTTCCTTGCTTTTGTTTTGTTTGCTGTTGGGTGGCTGAAAAATAAATGCTTGTTGCTAGTTATAGCCCAGTCCCTTGGGCATCTAAGGGTATTACTCCACATTAGGACTGCCCTTCGACGCAGTGTTTGAATTCCCCATCTGCTCCTGCTCTCCCACACAGACATGTGCCTCCTTTGTCTCTTCACATCCAAACAGGAATTAAAGATCCTGGAAGAGGAAAGGGAGTTCACTGTCTTCAAGAAGAGATTGCCACTCTACCACCACCACTTCTGTTAGCACCCTGTAACCCCAGAAGACCGACAAAGTGCTCAGTTTCCAATACAATGTCAAAAATGCATATTTTGTTTTAACCTCTTTTCTACAATTGAAAAGCGACTTTTATTTAACATATTTAGATCTTTTCACACTAAGATTATGAAGCCTAATTTGAGCCTGTTAATCTTTTTCTTGGTAATCCATAGAAAAGCACAGCTGTGCTAGAGAAAACACAGTTTAGCCAGGATGGCTGCGCCTGGGCAGCCTGCAGTGTTCCAAAGATCAAAGTTGAAAACAGACGTGCCAGTCCTTGATAATGCCTTGTATTTAAGCACACGATACCACAGAATGTGCACTTGCTGCTGGTAAATATTGCTGCTGAGCTTTGGCCTGTGAGTCTGTGAGCCTGCAGCCTGCCCGTGCTGTAGCTTTAGCAGCAAGGTACATCCTGGCAACTTGGTAACTGTGAAGTAAGGTAGGAGAGACTGAGTTGAGTAGTTAGTTGTAATGAAACAGTCATCTGGTTACTTGGTCATTCCTTTTAAATTATAGTAAACAATGTTAAGGGGTTTTTTATTTATTTATTTATTTTAAAGAAATATTTCTGCAAATCACAGTTTCACCCCTCCTGGTTTTATTTTTTTCATTGCTTATGTGGGAAAACTAGCACATTTGTTTAAGGATAAACTGGGAAGTCTGTGGTTTCCAGCATGCACATTTTGAATAATATTTATACAGACTATTATTTAATGGGCCATATAAATATTTATCATATGCTGCAGCCCTTTGATCATAAATGCTTGTTTGAAAAGCCATTCTGTCCCTGCTGTGATTTGCAGAGAAAGAGGCCATTGCTGGTTTACTGCTTGGAGGGAGTTTTGGCTGCTTGTCCTGTCTTAGCAGTTATAGTCATGGACTAATACAGTCAAGCTGGACATGTCTTTTAAATGGTTTTTTCCCCTCTCTTTCTGTTTGCAAATTCAAATATCAAGTTGTAAATATGAGGCCCTCATTTGCAACGGAGAGGCAAAACTATATTGAAGTTTTGGAGGCCTTTTTTCTTGGTTGCAAGAAGCCAGGCTTCCTGAGTTAGGTACTTCAGGGGTATAGAAGGTAGTGGTATTATCACCACTGCTTGGGAAGTCCTGTCGTTCACGCATCAGATATTTTGGTGTCTTGTTAGGCATATTGTGCTTGAGGAATTGACTTATCTGACTGGACTTTTAGAACCTTTTATTTCAATCATTTTTCTGGTTTGCTGTTTTCCTCATGGTTTTATTGACTGCAGAAGCTGTATACTAAGTATCCAGTAGATAAAAAGTTCAAAACAAAGTTTTATTTACACAACAAAGTTCAGCTTGCACATGGCAATTCACATTGGTGTCTGGATTCCAAAGCATGAAGTTTGTGCTGGGATGTTTTTCTACCTCTGAACTCCATTAAAGTGTTTCTCCATTTCTGATTTGGTGTTTCCTCTTGTACCAAAGGAGTCTTCTGTAAACAAAGCTGATTTACCATGTTCTTCTTTAAATTCTTACTACTTTGGCTAAATATTTTCCACCAACCTCACTGCTGAGTTCTTAGCTTCTCAAGAAATACCTGTAGACAGAGTACCAAATTGGTGATACCTATGACCTAGAGAGGACAGCTCTTTCTGTGGGTCTGGTTGACAAGTCGGTGGCATACCAAGTGAGTGGTATTCCAGAAAAACCCTTGGCATCAAATTATGCTTTTGTGATGCTGTACTTTGAGCAGCCTTGGTAACTTAGTGCTTGCTGTGCTTGAAAAAAGGATTAATATGTAATTTTAGTCTTTTTTTTCTTTATTCTTTTTTTTTTTTTTTTAATAAGATATTGAAGTATTGCTTAGTAAATCTAGGTGAGCTTTACTCCACGCAAAGCAAGTTAAAATAGGTTTGTGGTTCTTGGTTTTGGACTCTGTCACTTAACCCTGTCTTATGTCCACTGATTTACAGAAATAAACAGTAGATCTGCATAGGCTGGTGGGTATGGCCTGAGCACAGAAACAAACTCAGCTTCCTGAGCAGTCACTCACACATGCATGTCCTGGTTGCTTAGTAAGGAAAAAAGGAAAGTAAACATTACATGGGCTGATTGGATTCCAGGTTTCAAATGTTTGTGGGAAGAATCCAATGCAAAGCCATAATTTTAAGTGCTGAGTAGGAGGTACTATGAGCTTAATTCTCTAACATCTGTTAAGCTTGTTCTCTAAGTAGCAAAAACACATTAATGAGCTAAAATCAAGGCTGCCCTACAAGGAAGAGAAACAAAAATTCAGAGAAATATTGTGCGTGTGTGAGAAGGAGGCAGGATGTAAAATACCCCTTTTGCTGTTTGCATTTTGTGAAAAGCAAGGAAGAAAAAAAAAATTGCCTATGTTTTAAGAAAAAAAAAAAATCTGCTTGTGGTTTGTTCTCATCTTTTTATGAGTCAGCAGCGAAAGGCAGTGCTGAAATAGGGAAAACTGTGGAAATTCGTGAGATATCAGGAACAATCTTCTGCAATTTCTTCATAGTACAATTTCTTGCGAGTAGGTAGCAGCATCTGCAGCCAGCCTTTAAAGCTTTGAGGACGTGGAGTGCAAAATTAAAAGTGAACATCATCTGTTGAAAAGAATGTCTTAAAACTGCTTTTACAGCCAAGGGCTAAGAGGAAGATGCAGAGTGCTGTAAGTATCCCCAGCTGACAGATGCAGCATTAATCATGGGTATCAGAGTTGTCCTCTCTGTGACAGAGGCATTAGCTTTTGTTAGTCTGACCAGGTCATAGAGCCAGGGCCAAGAAAATAAAGTGAGCTTTCTTGCCAATATTCTTAGGTGTTAGACTCATGGCACACCATTATTTTTAGCTGATTGCTCATCGCTTGAACAGATGACCTTGCTTAACGAGATTAGTGTGTATTGCACCTAATCTACTGGGCAGAATCAGTATGATGAAAGAGAGCAGCCAGAATTTCCATCAGTACCACAATATGCTGTATAGCTTTTTTCTAGTTTCTGACATTGTTAGAAGCTCATGAGCTGGGAAACTTCCTCTAGTGACCCTGCCATGGTGTGTGCAGCATGTCGTGTGGTAACTGGGAGTCTAGATTTCAAGATTCAGGCAGTACAAAATGATTGTATGGGACAGGGTTGTGATAACAGATCTCCACAGACTAACCACATTTCCATGGACCATTTAAAGGGTGGGATAAGGGGAAGCTGGATAGGTTTCTGTAGCCAAGGTGCTGGCTTATGTTGGTTCAAGTGCAAAGGAAACTGTCCTAGTTCAGTTGTTTCACTGTTTGTTATACAGAATGATGCTTAGAGTTTTTGGAGATAAGGGAATAACTTTCTCCCCCCTTCCTTCTTGTTCTTTATTTTACTTGCTAATAGATTTGTAATAGCCACCACAGTGGTTACAAGCCAGCCACAGATGTGAACAGCTGTTTACATTGTGCCAACGCTGTTCAAACTGTCACCCAGGGATATATCTTGACCTGTACTTGAGATGTTTCAGGAGGGAAAAAGAAAGGCTTGGTTTTCTGTCATGTAGAAATAAAACAAGTAAAAAACATAGCTTCCAAAGTTCAGTAGAATTTATGTGGCTATATGATGACCTGTTATTGTCTGAAAGTAGAAGGACTTGCACCATTTTCTGTTTCACTGCATTTTCTACCAGGCTTTTGGTATACTTTGCCACTAAACTCTGAAAAAAAGAATAAATTTCTTGTTCTACTAAGCAGGACTTTCCAAATCTTTTCCCCTTCACCTTTGCTCCTCCCACCAACCCATCTTCAATATACAGAAGCAATCCAGGTCACTTCTTTGGGGAAGATGGGCTGTTTCTAAGTAGAACCACTTTGGTGCTCTGTAAATACTGTGTGTTCATCAAATTAGAATTGATCTGTTCAGTTTCTGGAAATCAGGAGCTATGTGTCAGCTGAGTTTTGTGTTTCAGAGACTTGATAGATTCATACAAGCACTGAACTTGGTGCTTGCCTGATGTTTCAAATACTTTGTATCAGCTTTTAGCATTCTCCCAGATTGATTAAAATGTAAATGTTCAGTATTAATTAAGGACAAACTGTGAGAAATTAAGTGCAGTGCATTCATCACTGTGTTAAATGTGAAATAGTTAAACAAGGTAGTGAAAGAAGCAACTCACTGTGAATAATTAAATCAATTAACTTAACCTCACTTTGTTTTTGTAGGTTGTCAGAGAGTAGACAGAGGTTTCCTGGGTTGCTTTTGTAATACATTTTCAGCAAATTATTTTCTGAAATTTTAAAATTGTGGGGATTGATAGTGGGTAGCTCTTAGAAGCCTGACTGGTTTGTTTTTCAGGTTTGGGTTTGTTTGGGGTTTTTTTGTTTGTTTGTTGTTCGTTTTGTTGTGTTCTTGTTTTTTAAGGGCTAAAAATGAGGTTGTATGTACCAGATTGTCACCAAGTTATTTTAATTATCAGCATCACCACTTTTCTGAGAGGGGAAACTGTTTTCAGATTCTGTCGAAAGTGAACCTGACTCATTCAGCAGTTACCTGCCACTCGTTAGTTGTTTGTCTTATGGGGAGCAGCAGCTCTTGGGTCCTGGTTCCTTTTCAGGTCAGGGTTCAGTGGAGCCGGGCACAGCACCTCTTCTGCTGCGTAGGAGTAGGATTTGTTTGTGTTGAGGCACTGACCTGTCCATGGTGGTTCTTACTGTCTTGTCCAGAGGTGAATCCAACTTACCAGGTATCAGCAGCTTCCCCATATTCCAGAATTTAGGAAAACCCAGGAATCTCTGGGTTGAAATTTCCTTCCTGTGTAAAGCACCAGCTTCTGATAGCTCCTGAGTTTGGAATTGTACCTCTTCTTTCCCTTCCTGTCTCCTTCCCTCTTCTTCCCTTTAAGTAGACACAATGCTGCATGACCACAGCACATTTCCTTGATTGTGTTAAGTGTGGGAACTTTATCATAGCATCCATATTATTGCATGCAAATTCAGAATTTGCTTTTCAGGAGCTTCTGTGCCAGGCAGCTTCTACACAAACATTTGAAGAAAAGCAGTACTAGTGCAAGACTTGAAAACTCCAATTAATTAAAAAACATTGAGTGAAGACTTGCTGCAAAAAACAGTTATCAAGCAAAGTGCCTGTGCAGCATCTTTCCTGTTCTGTTCAACAGAGTTTTCCATCATCAGTCATTTTGTCTGCTTTTAACACCTGTTTCTTTTATTTTTCCCCAACAGGTTTTATTAAAAATGCACAGTGAGAAGAAGACTCCAGTGAAATACTATGTTGGAATTGATGTTGGGTCAGCAAGTGTTCGTGCAGCTTTGGTAGATGAGTGTGGGGCAGTAGTGGCACATGCAGATCAGCCAATCCAAATTTGGGAGCCCCAGTCAGACCACTACGAGCAATCCTCTGCAGACATCTGGGCTGCTTGTTGCTCAGTCACAAAGGTACGTGAAGAAAAAGAAGGACATGTGTGTTGCAGGTGGCTCTTCAAGTTTTGAAAGTGTTTGTGGTCTTGCAATCACTGGCCTTTAACACCGAGCAGTGTGAGTGCTGAATTACTGTGTGACTTGGAACCATCCTTCTGTGTTGAAGGCACCTTGAGCCTATGGCTGATGTAGCCTCACAATGTCTGTTCTGTAGGTGAGGAGCTGAAGGCTAGAGTGAAAGAAGCTTGTGCTACAACTGAAAATAGACTGGAAAACTTTCCTTTGTGCTTCTAGCTCAGGGGGAGGACTTATCCGCTGCCTTCAGGGTGCACGTCTGTGGGGTTTGTTTCACTGGTGTGTATTCTACCCAGGAGACAGTTCTTTGAGGAGTCCAGGTTGCTCAGAACCTGGTAATGCAGGTAGTTAGAGATGTGAATTGAGTCACAAAGGAGCATTATTATAGAGAAATTGTAATCTAGTTTGTGGATGATGCCTAACATAATGTCTGTCACTTGTGAGCATCATTATAAGAGATCTGGTGTTATAAGACGAAAATAAATTATATATGTGTCTGGTATCAAGCAGAAAACCAGATTGAGATGAACCTTAGTATAAGGGAAGACGTGTACCCTGTGATCCAAGGATCTTCCCTGTCCATGCTGGTGGTAAATTAGTGACCTTGCTTGGCAGTGCACACGTTCAGCCATTTCATCTTTCTTAAGAAAGCCCCAGCCTGCTCCACGTTCTAAGCTTGGCTTTTTAAATATTCATGATATGCTTGGTAATTTGCAGATGGACAGTTCACCCATTCTCTTGTTATTGATCAGCCTTTTCAAACATTAATGAGCTTGGCTCTGCAGAAATGCCCTGAGATGAAGGAGGCGAGGTGAGGGGGAAAGAGGAAGAAGGGAGTGACAGGACTGATGTTAAGGGAGTGACAACTGCTTGATGTTAAAGCAAAGCAATTCTTTTAGTCTGCTTATTTGATTCTTCTCTCCGTGAATTGCTTTGTTCTTGCTCTGGACCTCTTTAAACAATTTCTCTTATATGTAAGCAATAAAAGATGGTCTCTGAAACTGTAGCTATAGAGTGCCAGTAAAAGACTGGCACTGGAGCAAGGCTGGTGAAAGTCTTCCGTTATAGCACTAATTAAAATAATGATATTTTTATTGTTGCTGAGAAGTGGCAATTTATTACTGTGTTACATTTTAGGTGTCTTGCAACCTCACTTGGCACTTAATCCATGTGGGTGTTGTATTTTTTTTTCCACTGCTGCTGGAAGCTGTGAGGTTCAGACCTTTTTGGGTCCTGATTGTGGTGTTTGTTCTTTGGTTTGTTTTTTTCTTCCTTTTTATTTTTTTAAATCTTCCCAAAAGTATGCTGTCAAAACTCTTGGTAGCAGAGCTTTAGAAAAGCTGGGCACCACAGAAGTGCTAATGCTGCTACAGGTTTTGACCAACTTGAATTTGGAGTGCCTTCACATTTTGCAAGGCAAAAAGCAGTGGCACAATATTACCAAAGCAGTTCTAGAAGACAGTTGCTTCCACAGCTGGGAACTGAGTGAAGTAACTGATGGAAACATTTGGCCCTCATTCTGTGTTTATGTTTCACAGGCAGCTCAACTCCAAGCTTTTAGAAAAGAGAGAAAAGTAACATTGCTAGTTTTCTGCTACTTTTATTTTCTGATACTTTTGTGGTTCCAGGACTGTAGCTAGTAAAATAAAAAAAAAAAAAATCTATTAAAGAACTTTCCATGGACCTTTGAATTCAGTTTTGAAAACCAAAGCATTTTGGGTCATTTGGGGTATTTTTGATTAGAGGTGTTAAAGAATACTGAATCTCAAGAAATCTGGAGTTTGAGCCTGTGTTTCTAACATGCAACAGATTTTCTATACGCATTTGTTTATGTGCTACCTGCATATAATATATGGACATATTTGTATTCACGTGTGGTTTGTATGTCTGCAGAAAGTTGTGTGCGGAGTAGATCCAAGCTGGATTCGAGGGCTCGGGTTCGATGCCACGTGTTCCCTTGTTGTCGTGGATAAACAGTTCCAGCCTTTGGCAGTAAACCGGGAAGGTAGGACTCCGGCACAACAAGTGGTGTTACTCTGCGTGTTTTGCCACTCATGTGATCTAACTTTTAATGTCATCCATATGCCAGTTCGTGGGGCTGACTCTTGGAGATCCAGATGATACAAAATCTTTTTTTCCAGTTTTACTTTTTTAATTCTACTGCAAAATTAAATTTGAGAGGCGAATTACTGTTTAGCGAAGTGTTTGGCATCCTAAGATCAAATTCATTCATCTTGGCTCAGAAAGGCTGCTTCTTAGAGAAATCTATGCTCATTTTTCTTTTCTGCATGTTTTCTCCTTCAGACTATACTAATCATGGCTTTGGTACTGTGTACAAGTGCCCATCCACGCTGCCTGAAGGAATGCTAACAATGGCAGTGTTAGTATAGTCTAACTCCCTTAGTATAGTCTTGCTTGGAGCTGCAGGCAGAAGGCTCAGCTTGTGTATTTTATTACACTGCTATTTTGTCTTTGTCTAGGACAATGATAAACTTCAGAAAGTCTGACTTTTTCCTAAATTACTTTTTTAAATTAGTTTTTGAGTTGATAACTCAGAAGACTCAGCTCTGTATTGCACTTCTTTCAGTGACTCCAGTTGAAGATGAGGTGTGTGCTACGCCAGTAGTTACAGAGCCATAATCACAATTCTATGTATGTTCCCTTTTAATTCTCAGATGCGTTTGTCATCTTATCTTACCCTTCTCAAAAAGACCAGCTTTGCCCCCAAAATGTCCTTCTCTAAATTTAGATGAGATTATTTATTTTTCAGGTTGAGGGTTTCTTCCAATCTATTCAATGCCTAATGATGTCTGAGGCTATTTTGGTCTATTGAGTCAAATTCAGTTCTCATTTTTTATTTTCTGATATCTCCAGGAACATTGAGTTTACACAGTGTTGTTAAATAGAAGGCCAAGAATGCACTGAATTCTGTCACACTGGTATGGGCATGAAGTGGTGGGGCTTCAGGCAGTCTCGTGGTTCAATGTTGCACTTCAGTCCATGCTAGAAATATTGGTGTGCCTCATACTTCTGTCTTGTCTTGGAGGATGTTTTCAAGATTATGCATGAGTGGCTGTGTCACAAAGTTGAGTGTGCAGTGTACTTAGCAAGAGAGGACTCTGAAGTGTTGTCTGGATTACTGTTCCACGTGTCTTGTTCTCTTGTGTCATGCAGACTTGACAAATGCTTTTTCCTTCCACGTCCAAAATGAAAGCATTTCAGCAAATTACCCCCTGAAACTGTATTTGTGAAAGGAATGAGGGTAGCTCTTCCATAGCAATAGGAGAGAATCCCTGTAACTAGCTAGCTGGCTGATTAGCTGAGTTAATAAGTTACAATATAATCAATCTGATTTTGTCACAATTATAGTTCTTAGTCACCAAAATGCTTCTTTATATTTTTAAGTATGTGTACTTTGTCAAGAAGTTTGGGGTTTTAGAATGAAATATAGTCTACAAGAGCATGGCATTGCAGTGTTCTTAATTGCTCACAAACCTGATTGGCTTCAGCCAGCATTCTCAGTGCATGGCATGTCTTAGAGTTGGCTCAGAGGGCCAGAATTTTATCTGTAGATAGCTACTGTGGATAGAATTTAGAATATAGAAATAGAATTTGAGTTTTCCATGTAGAAGTGGAACTGTAAAGCAACTCAGAGTCTAGTAACTTAGAGTACTGAGGTGGGGTTAAACCAGACCTAAAATAATCTCTTTATATGTCTATTTTTGTTCTTCTCAAGGAAAAAACCATAGGAATGTTATTATGTGGATGGACCATCGTGCAGTCAGTCAAGTTGAGCGCATCAATGCCACACAACACAGGGTTCTGAGCTACGTAGGGGGAGTGATGTCTGTGGAAATGCAGCCACCTAAACTGCTATGGATAAAAGAAGTGAGTACATCTAAGACTGTAGTGCATTTTTCCTAATTTTTACTAATTGACCCTTCTGAGAATGAAATTTGAGAACAGCACCATTACAACATTGGGTATCCTGGCCAGAGACACGGCCTTGGAGGCACTTCATCCAACAGTGAGAGGATGTGTGGTATCTTTGGCTGCTGGTTCAGTTAAAGCTTCAATGAAGTACCATTCTATCTGTAGGACATGGACCATCTGTAGGGGGAAGGTGCTCTGTTTGTAACGTGGAACTCTACTGCTGTCTTGTGTTTAAATTTTGTGTGTTACAGAATGACATATGGCCTTTTAACAATAACTGTCAGATGAAAGAAATACTTGCCACTTGAATTTTTTATAACCTCCTTCAGCCTGGCTTTTACATTTGGTATCAATGATGCTTGCTGTCATTTTAACAAAGCCCAAATGTAAATGACTTGCTGCCAGTTTCAAGCACCCCAAGTCTTCTGTCCTTACAAACATGAAAGATCATATAGTAACAAGGTGCAGATTGGAGAAAGTCAAAGGAATTAATTGGCAGAAGCAGGTACTGACAGATTAATGATAATAGAGGATCATTAATGTTGTTTGTAGATGTCATACTGAAAAATGAGTATCCATCTACTAGTTCTTTCCTTCTTGAGGTATGATATCATATGTCAGTCATTTTATAAATAATAAAAGATAAGCTGTAAAAACCTTAAATGAATCCATTGTTTACATTTTTTTCATATTGCAAGGTCTGGAATGTCAGTACCAGGCTGGTCAGGAAAGTCTGGATTATGGGGTCTTCAAATGGGGTCACTCGAAGCCAATGCTGTGGCCTCGAAGTGCTCTGATGTAATTGCTATAGTATAGAGGGGAGAACAAATATTGCAGGGCTTATTCCCTCCATGAGCAAATGGGTAGGAAATAGAATTCACCTTACCCTACGTGCCAACCAGTAGCAGAGGTTGCCTGGCAGAAGGGCATTAGAGAACAGGGCTTGTTCATATGTCCCTTTTCAGCTCCTGACGTAGCGGCTTAAAGAGATTATTATCCTTAAGAGAAGGTTTTTTACCTCAGTTATCTGTTGCTGAGCTGCTCACGCGACATTTCCTGCACCCTGAGTGGACTAGCAAAGCCCTGCTGTTAAACTGCTTAAGCTTACCCTGCTGAACTCAGCCCCCTTATGCAACATCTGCAGCAGCACCTTGGCTGGCTCCTCAGAAGGAACCGCAGTGGTTATTACGGAGTCGGTTGTCATTGGTTGAGATGTGGGCATGTAGTGATAAAACTTTTTAGCTTTGGAGAGTTATGTCTTGGAGTCTTTGCTTCTCGCTTCTGTACTTGTTGCAAAGTAGGAGGGTGAAAGGAATTGGGTGAAGAGTGACAGTTTATTTTCAGTGCCAATCACAGTAATGTGCATGTGTATTCCGTGACACTTTGGGCTGGCAGCAAAGGTTCTTGTTAGCCTCTGACAGATGAAGTTCAGCCTCGTGTAATGCAAGTGTTCTCACTCTGGGCTGAGGAAGGCAAATTTTACAGTAACTTTGAATGTCATGATCTCCAAAAGAGAGCTAAAACACCATCATTCAGTGGAGTGTCTTCACATGGTCTACAAATAATAAAAACTTATGTCTCTTCAGATTAATTGTAATTAATATTGTAGAGAGGAGGAATAAACTATGACACAGGTATGAAAGGCATGGGCAGGAAAAGTACTCTATAAAGTGGTACTTAATGTTTCCTTCATGGTTTTTGAGTTGTATCATCTCTTTTCTGTGTTTTAGGATATTCTCAGTTCTTTGGAACTCTTAAGTTTTTTTTTTATCTTCAAAGTTTATTTAGTCTGGCATAAATATAAATGTTTGGTTTAGAGTTTGTTGCTTAACCGATAAGTATTCAGGATTTCCCTTGACTTTCCCATGTTCCATGCTCTAAGGATTCAGTCATATGAAACTGCAGTCCTGCTAATACAAAATGAATTGCACAAATGTGACTGTAAACTATATTAATTTGTTAAGAGTCATTTAGGAGACTAGCTAGATGTGCTTTTGGACTAAGTTATTTAAGGTATTGATACTAAAGTGACCCTTTGGTCTGTTGTTATACCTGTACATTAGCTGTGGGTCGTTGTCATCAAAGCTTCCCTCTCTCTTTTCATGATGCTAACTGGACTGTGGATGACCACATTAGGAGATCCTCTCTTCTCACTTATTGCCCTGGGCTCTCCTAACTGTAGTAGCTGGAAACTTGACCTGTGGGAAGAAGACTGAGATACATAGGTCAGTTCAGCAGTATTACTAAGTCTTTAGTGTTTAGACTGGCTCTCAAAGAGAGCAATAGAACTTGTATTATTTTAAGAATTTTCATCTAAGCAATTGAAGTATTACTGAAGAATATGACTTTTCAACCAATTCAGAGCAAATTTGCAAGTAATGAAGAGGGAGGAGAAAGGGGAGAGGACTAAGGTGACCTAACTGTGCTTTTCCATTTCCATCATCCTGTTAGTAGAATTGCACTTGAAGATGACCTCACACAGTGCAAGGAATGAGCTGACATCATTGTATGAGAAGGAGATGCTGGTCCTTATCTCTTGTGGCCTTCTTGTTACACTTGACTTGTATTTATTTGCAGATGGATGTTTCACTTTTTCTTTGAAGTCACTCTCATCTGCTTCTTTTTGACTTTCCATATGATGGTTTCTCTTTCACATTTCCTCTCCTTACATTCCCACTGTACAGAGAATAGAGATTTAACTGGAGATGAGTGTATTCCTTTCTTCCAGCTCTTCATCTCTATTCCATTTTGGTTTTGAATTAAGAAACTAAACTATGAAGGCCTTTTGAGATCTCATGTTTGGATTGTATTGTCTTACATTCAGTTTGATCACTGCTGAAACATTTTACCCTCCGGCACCCAGTGGTTAGCCTACATGAAATTAATTGGGTGGCCTTGATGTTTGTGATTGCAGAGAGGTGTTCATGTGACAAAGCCATCACTGCAAGAGGAGTTTGCGTGTCGGGGACAGCTGTTTGCAGTAAATATCCAACTGAATGCAGCTACTGTATAGCCCACGGGGCAGCCTTCTTGAAGTGTGCACATCTGTGGTCCACTTACCAGAAGCCTTGTATTTCTCTTCCTGTGTGGACCACGTGTGGTTATAAAGAGAGTCCAGTGTTAAATCTGAAATGTAAAACAACATGCATGTATGATCTTTATAAAAAGCTCAATTCCGTGGATACAGTCACATTCGACTTCTGAATGTGGTCAGCTGAATTAAGAACATTAACTATAGATGAAGCACGCATATGAACAGGAGATGTAGGTATATATTCCTTCACTTGGAAATGATTTTGCTGCAAATGTTTGTCAGTACAACAAGACTATGGATACAGATGCCTTTCTATGGCAAATCAACATGGGAGCAGAGAGAGCATAGCTTAAACAGCAGTGTAAAAACTACAATGAAGGTTTGTCCAGCTCTAGAATTAGCCTGTTAGCATTTTTTTTTCCCCCAGAGGTAGTAGAAGGAAAATATCCTGTTTGCTAATTTCTGGATGGAAATTTTATTCTGGCTGTTGCCAAAACGAAAGGATACTTGTTATGTTTTCCTCATACTAATGACATTATAAATCAGCTATTTCTGAAAAATGCTAGTCCCATGAAATCAGAGATGCTGTAGTTTATTCTAAATGGGTGGGGGATGCTGGACTGCGAGTAGATATTTGTTTGGTAACTGTCTCCAGATGAAATGCAGTCGTCTTATATTATTCTTAATATGGTGTGTAAGAGTAAAGAGCCTCCCTTCAGCAAAAAATCCCACTTCCCATAGTGACTGGCTAGTATATCATTCCTCTGCAATTAGTAACTCTAATCAGTAGGTTTTGAGTGATTTTTCTCTATTGTTCTTTTTCTGACACAATGGTCAGTGACCTTTCTGTATGTTGGAATTCCCCTCTTCAATTACAGCTGCTGGTTTCTGCATCATTGTTCATCCTTCTGTACACCTGTGGCTTGCAGCTACCAATGGGATAATTTGCAGAAGCAATTAAAACATCTCTTTCCCTGGCTATGGAGGCAAGAAGAATAGTGGATTCTTCTTCTTTGTTGATGCATATCTTCTCTGTTACTTGTTGCCTTTGCAGCTGGTGTTTTGTTGAATGTGACCGAATATTTTTCCAGTAAAATAAATAATAAATTCCATGTTAAGTGAGAATGAGTCCAAGCTCCTGAGTTTGGCCTGAACTCTTGAGTAGAATTGTTTATAAACGCTTCAACAGTTCTGTGTTATCAATATCCATACACAGTGCAGACATGTATGCGTAAGTTGTACTTCAGACTGTTGAGTTTGGCTTTTAGTTGCAGTGGCTAAAGAAGCAGAACTACTCTTAAAAAAAAAACCAACCCAAAAGGATTAACAGCTGGCAGGTTTGAAGCACCTACACTTCTAAGTATGTCCTGCTTTGATCTCCCAGATGAATCTCTCCACTCCACTGCAGTGGGATGAGGCTTGCACACATGCACACAGGTTGTCCTTCTTGCCTTGCTACAGCTTAATGGGCCCAGTCTGTCCCTCTGTAGCCTTTTTGGACCTGGACTCTGATGTTTGCCTGATTTGTGCTGCGATGCTCAGGGTGCCTCAGGGATTTGAAGATACCTGTACTTGTCATAAGACACATAAGTGTCTTGGTGGTAGAGACAATGTGTTGCAACAATGCAATTTTCTCCCCATTTTCAGCAGTAGCCTTACTCTAAGAGGTTACTTTCCTAGGCCCCCTTGCCCCAGTTTCACCCTGTTAGTTTATTTTTTACCAGTGAGAATGCAGCTGATAGTTGTAAAATTGATCAGTTTGCTGTCTTGGCTCTGGCTGAAATTTCTGCGATTATCTGTAAGGAGCTCAAAAAATTATTATTTGGAGGTACAGTTGTTAAAAAAACCCAGAGAGGGACGAAGAAAGGGGACTCCATAAGTACCCCTAGAAAATAGAAAGATTGAATTAGTTTCTCTACAAGCAGAGTTTGGAGGGTGAGTCTCAGGATGTGAATACAGCGTTGGGAACGTTCCCGGATCTTTTAATGTGGTCACAGATTCCTGACTGTGAGTGAAAATGAATTAGAATTAACTTCAGTGAGTGTCGAAAACACGGAGACTTTTACATTTGTTTGGAAAAAGTATCAGGGCATACTATGATTTTTTAATTTTTTTTTTTTGTCTGTACTAATTAGTGATGACAAAGCATCAAGATGGCAAAGAATGAATCATTTGGATGTTCATGAAACAACATATTTTAGTGTCACTAACATGTGGCTTTTGGGAATTCCTGAAGTAAGAGAATAAAGGTCTAAGGAGTATCTTTGATGAAACAGATCTGTTTGAGGAGAACAGTTAATTCTTAAACCAATTTCTTTTCTGATTAACACTAATAGCCAAACTACTGTTGCTTCTTGAAGACTGGCAGATATATTAACTATAACTATAATGGCTTTTATTAACAAAGTAATCAGGCTGAATGATCTTTGCACTTAACTATGGAGCATCTTTGCGTTCACACATAAAGTTAATCTCTGATTTCAATTTGATATGAGTAGCAGGCACCTACATCTAGGAGGTGAGTTAAACCCGAGGGTTTAGGAACAGAGATTCAAAGGTTGTACAATTTATATTAAAAAGTTGTAATTGGAGCATTTCTTTTTTGAACTGAGCAGAAAAGCAGTAAGTTTTAGAAGCTTTTGAAGAACTAAACTCACAGAAGACAGATTCTTTGCATGATCCAAAACTGGATGTTTTGCTTTTTTTTGTACTTATGCAGTTGCACCTTAGTTTCTGGAATTCATAGATTGCATTTCAGTGACTTTCTGGACTTGTAAGCTTTCAGTTTGATATCACACTAACTAAATTCAGTTATAATTAAATTTTAATTGCATTAGAATAAGGACGTGATCATGCCTGGCCTCTAATATCTGCATTCTAAACATTTTTTTGTTAGAACTTGGAAGAATCGTGCTGGCAGAAGGCAGGTTACTTCTTTGATCTTCCGGATTTCTTATCCTGGAAAGCCACGGGTGTCACTGCAAGGTGGGTTAATTCAAATGATTTGGTCACCCCCGTCTGTTTTCTTGCGGATGTTTCTGCTTTAATTCATTTTGACTGGACATGCTGTTATGTACATCTGTCTGTAATTCAGCCCCTTCAAAACATCTTGAACCTATCTTCTGCTTCCATTGGGCATTCCTGAACACAGTTGTTCCTGTGAGCAGTGTAATTCGTAGATACAGTGTGTTTCTACAACTGTCAGTTAAGTGGTCTTGTACTCCATTTTGGAACAGAAATATGATTGTTCTAGTTACTGAGAAATATGCTTCTAGTAATTCTTTGAAATTTCTTTTTGTTGACAAAAATGTATTGACTTCTTTGAGAACTGGAAGAAAACTCTTCCTTTGCCATGTGGGAGGGATGTGGTGAAACATTGTTGAAGAGGATCACAGTGAAACACAGCAGCTGTATTGCTCCCCGGAAGGACCCTGGAATATTTGCTGAGTAGTTTAACAAAACCCTTGGAGAGAACCCCCTTAAAATCTTGATTAAAGTGACCAGGACAAGTTAATCATCTTTGCAGATTAACGACTATTTGTGAAAAGTGAGGTACGGTATTCTTTATTTAAAATAAAGTCATGTGGATCAATTACATGCCCAGCTTAGTGCAGTTCATAATTATTTCCCTTGCAGTTTGTGGAGCTGAATCTGTGCAAAATTAGTCTAAAATGAAAACTGGTTTTAGTCTCTCTGGAAATGGAAGGCACTTTTGCATCAGATATGATTCTTTTTGAATGCTCATTCTCCCTAGTTAGTTGCCATGATGGACAGCTATTATTAAATATCTGACATTATAGAGTGGCAAAGTGCTATGTTTGACTTAAATTAGTCATGCAAGGACTTGATAAATGATAATTGAAAGATAGTATCTCAAATCTTCCTTCCTTTAGACTTTCAGTTAAATTCTGCTGTGTGTTGTGTAACTATGAACTATGTAACAGCAGAATGACTCTCACCCCAAAGATCTTGCAATCCAAGTAGTCCTGTCAACTGACCCAACTCTAACTCCAAGAGGATAAATCCCAGGCTCCCAGATGATATGCCATGCAGGGTCTCCATTTTTGTCAAGCAAAAAAAAACCAAACAAATCAAAAACCAAAACAAAAAAACCCCGAACAACAACAACAACAAAACCTAACCAACCAATCAAAAAACTCAAACAAATAAAAAAGCTGCAGAGGATTATACTCAAAAGTAGAACTGACTAAATATTTGCTGGCAAGTTCATTTCCTAAGAGATGACACCTTGATTATTCAAAAACTTTTGGATTGTCTTGATGAATGTCATAAGGGAGAAAGCAATGTTGGCAAAAGGCTTCCTGGACAAAGTCTTCCTGTCACCGTTTGGTTGAGTCTCTTCTATTTTGGGTAAAATAGTTCCTTGTACATCCTCCTTTGCTGCCTTAATGTGCTCCCCAAAATTAAGCCCATTGTTTTGGCTCTGATGGAATATCTTGGAGGGAAATGAAGAAGAAACAGACAGGAAAATAAGGCCAAGAAATGTTTTGTTGGAATCAAAGCTACTTTTATTTTCCTTCCTCTGCTCTCCCCAGTGCACACCTGTTTCTTGGGAGTTTCCTTGTAGTTTGGTGAAGTAAAGTAATTTCTCCTGCACATGCTTGTAACAGGAGGGAAGTGTGAATTTATCAAGCAGAAGATTCTTAGCGCCTTTTCTCCCTCCGAGCACAAAGGAGCCTATTCACAGGGCAAGACACGTTGTTAGTCACTGTGAATCATAGCTTGGCCCTGACAAAAGAAAGATTTATTTTTTTAAAATTTGTTTTGGTGATGGAGGTTTTACCAAAATAAATGCAATTCCAAGGGCATTTTTGTAGGAAAGACTTCTGCATGCATTGAAACTCTTACTCTTGCTGCTTGAAATTTTTAAGGGGCTATTTAAAACATTTTTGATGTATTTAACAGTTAAAAACTATGTATAGTCTTTTTGGCTTTGGTAGAGACTCTACAGTGCACAAAGTTGAGTAGTGTGTGAGATCAGGATTTGAAGTGTTTGAAAAGCAGTTCTTGATGTATATTTGAGTAGGAAATTGTTTGTCTCTCACCTTTAATTCTGCTGGCTTGAACTGCCTTGTGGCCAGGTTTTTTTCCAGTGGATGTACAATAGTCAATGCTTCTTGCTTGGAAGGTGGAGACTCAAATGTATCCTGAGATTTTTACCTACTGTGTTTGAAATTGCTGTGTATCTCTCCAACCAGCATCCACCCATCAGTCGCAAGCGATAAGTTCCAAATCGCTGATTCCCATTGTTCCTGGAAGATTGTTGCCTATGATGTTCCACATTAAAAATAGTTAGTTTTTATTATTTTCTCCTTTGGGTTGATGAAAGACCACTGAATTGTTCTGTGAATGATCCAGACTGCTGACTCTTCTGCATTAAAAATGTTACTGACAGCTCTGTAGTTAAAAAATTTTAAAACTTTGGAACTTCTCCACTCCTACCCCCCAAGGTTGCAACAATGAGTATTGGTTTTGCCACTTGAATACTCAGTTGTCTTATTTCATAAATGCTGTTGTGGAGAGGAAGAGAGAGCTGTTTTCTCACAGACACGTTAGCAATGCTTTTCAGAGGCTCAGCACTTTTACTCATGGTGTGCGTGACTCACTGCTCTCTTCCACCCACCATCTAGTAACCTCTGATAACTTTTCCTTTATATGGCATTTTGGATAAAGCTATCCTAATAAAATCTGAATACTTATCTGGTTTAGTTACAGGTTACTATATTATGGATGGAGGATTCTTATCAGAGAGGCACATCTGCAATTCTATTGTATTTCTGAAATCTTGTGAAGGTTGCAGATTTGATTATGGTTGATTTGAGGATTACATTGCAGATGAGAATATGGATGAGCTGTTAAATTGGGTAGAATTCACACACGAATTTCTCAAAGATCGTGTGTGTTTAGATTCAGTGTTTTGTCTCGGGGCCACTTTTAATCATAAGCAACTCACTTACTGGAAAATTAGCTAGTCTTTACTGGATTTACACGGTTCAAGAAGAGCTGCAACCAAAGAGAGATTAATGGAAACATAGGGAAGACTGTCAGGCTGATGTTACTGAGGTAGAGAGTGTCCACCATCATGCTATAAGCCACCTCCCAAAAAACCAGATTAAGTACTTCTGCAGAATATATATTTTTTTTTTTTTTTTTTTTAATTGCACTCTAGGTGTTTTAATAGTTGGGGAAAGTAAAGTGGAGACTTATCTCATATAGGAATATTGACCCAAATAATTGTCCTGTGGAAGTACTTGTCCAGTCAGTCTTCAAGTGGTAGCCACTACAGCAGGGAAAGTGGTGTAACAGAGATGTTGCATGGTTTTTTCGTGGGGGATCTTCTGTAAATGATCTCCTTAGAACAGATCCAGCATCATGAGTTTATTCAGATAAAATTAGTTCTACAAGAAAAAAATTGGTACTACTATGGTAATTACAGATGGTAAAGTGAAAGACAAATGTTTGTAGTTGATAAAAAACATTTCTGGGAACCACATAACTAATATTAGACTGTGTCTGTGTGAGAGAGTGAGTGATATCTTTTTAATATACAGTATGTTTTCAAGAGGAAAATATCTTGACAAATTATTTTCTTTATGAGAAAGAGGCTAGTTCCTTGGCTTGTGCACATTGAAATAGCTGAGTCTTTATGTCAAGCAACCATTAAGTCCTTAAAGTTTATTTGTAAACTGTTCTTAGTTGCTTATCATTAGGGCTAGAGGTGGCTCTGTCACACTGATACAAATCCAGAGAGCTCCTCTGATAATGCAGAGTACACTGGGATACGTGGGAGTAGAGTCTGGTGCACTGCTGAACATTAAAGCCAGGAAGGTGCTTTTGAATCCAAGAATCTGGATTCAGGTCTGTGCTCTGCTATGTCTCCTGTGTGATTTGGAGAAGTGAATGAAATCTACATCTTCAGAGGCATTTAGGCAGCTGAATACCTTTTGAGGGCTTGATTCTTGTTCTTCCCTCCATTTGTTCTTTATCTGTTAAACTGATAAGTAAATACAGTCTTCTGAGGTTGCTTGTGAGGTGTTCCATCACAGTGCTAGTGAAGTCCTCACCAAGTAGTTTATCCAGATAAGCTGCTCTTCCTTCTCAGAGGTTCCAGCCTATGTTTAGAGGTGCTGTTGAAAGAACAAACTGGTGTGAGTTAAATGATTATCTGAAGGATGCCTGTGTCTTTTTAAAGGATTGGGCAATCCCTTTAGTGAGATGTGGTAACTGGAGCAGCACAGACACCAGTTTTTTGGGGCCAGCTGCCTTTCCCTTCCTTCCTAGCCTTGCCATGACTAATGTATACCCTTTGGCTGGGATCCTGGCAGTTGGCTGCTTCTTGTTTATCATTTGTGCCTGCCACAGAAGGTGCCTGGTCTAAAGATCAGGCCTCTCTCTGGAAAGAAAGGGGCTAGGAAATACTTCAGAAAGCTTTGATGATTAGCACTGCAGCCCATGTGGCAGTGACAGTATCCTGAATTGCACTCGGGTTTTGTGTCCTGTTTGTGAAATGAAACCCAAGACTTCAGACATGCAGACTTGTTTGGAGAATTCTCTGGAGGAGGAAGAATTCTCTTGAAGGGCTGTTTGGGAGGGGAGGGATGGTGTTTTTGTGGATTGGACAAACAAAGTACCATGAATTTCTTGTCACGGAGCCAAAATCAAGTGTCACTGTGGTGGTATCTTTGCCAAATGAGAGAATTCCTCTTCTATCAGGCTTTTAATAAATTCAAAACATGTTCTTTGGAGACTGGTGACACACAGGCTGATCCAGAGTAAGAAAATAGGAAACGTGTAGCTGGAAAAGTTATCAGGACTCTGAAGGGCAGGTGCAATGTGAGCCATTACTGTTAACTTTTATTTGATTTTTTTATTTAAGAATGATACGTCCTTGAATCCTCAGAGTAATCTGAAAGAGTTCTGTGTGCTAAATAAGAAAATTGTTAGCAGGTCTCATTAACGTTAGACAGGAAGCACCCAGGCAAACAGGAAGCTTTGGCTATTGTTATTGTGCAAATGCCCTTTACAAAATATTAGCAAAAGAAGCTTAATGTGTTTTCCACAAGAACAGGAGCCCTTCACAGTGTCTGACTGTATCTGCACAGTGAAGAAAAAGGACATTGTCCCTTTGCAGCAGCTTTGACATACCTCGAGACGTTGCAGTTCAGAGACCCGCATTCAGGTTTTCAAATATTTACTGCTTTGACTATTTTATTTTTTTTTGGTAAGATGTTAGGATTGTTAATTAGCTGTGACAGTATCTAGCCCTTGGTTTTCTATCGTGTTCATTTGCTGCTTTAAAAAAAAAAAAAAAAAAAAAAAAAAAAGTCAGCGAGGGCAGACTAGAAAAGGATTGGGGGCAGGCGCGGGAGGAGAT
>WTSP01019450.1:0-10573 GCA_025331215.1 Actenoides lindsayi | reverse complement strand
ATTTATTATAGTAATACTAGAATATACAATAAAAGTGATGCAACTGCTCACCACTCACTGACAAACGCCTGGCCCTTTCCCAGCTAGAAATCCCAGAAGAGAAAAAAACCCCAAAACTGCAATCCTGGAAGAGGCCCAGCTTCCTGTCCTATCCTCATCTCTATACTGAGATTGTGTGATATGGAATATTGCACTGCCCAGTTTGGATCCACTGCTCTGGCTATGCTCCCTCTCAGCGTCTTCTGTACCTGCACACTAGGAAGACCTGCGAAGTTGAGAAGTCCTTAATTTCCTCCCAACAACTGAACAACACCAATATATTATCCAAATTCTTCTCATACCAATTCCCATACTGAATTCAAAACACAGTACTATCCTAGTTACTAAGTAGAAAAATTAGCTCTAAACCAGACAAAACCAGGACAGTCTTCTTTAAAACTCATACAAAGCAATCAGAAGTTTTAAATACCAGGTACGTAGGAAATGAGTTTTGTTCCGACAAGCACTTAATGAATGCCATGCTTCTAGAAAGCACAGTTGTAGGAAAGTTTTCAAGTAATACTGCCTTCAGTTTTATTAAGACAAAGATGGGTAAGAAAAGTAAATCTTTTGACCTACAGGTTTACACAAAATTTATAGAAAATGTCTGTGGATAACTGAACTTAAACAACCAGCAGAAAAAGGCACTGGGTGTCCTTAGCAGGAGGGCAGCCAAACCAAACCTCCCTCTTCCCACACACATTATTCAAAGTTTAAGTGCATGCATGCCACTGAAACAACAGCATCTCTTCTAAAGTGTCAGTAAATGTAAACTCCTTATTAAAAGGGACTTTTGACTCCATATTTGTGAACAATGATGTTGGTTATCTTGTTTAGCAAAACCTTAGCCAGAAATACCCTTATATTTAGATTATGCCTATGCTAAATTTGCATAGAAAAAGGTGTGATTTGTAACATGCCAATTTCCAAGGGGTTGGTTACAAGCTAATCACAGAACAAATGTGCCAAAGGTAAAAGCACTATACTGGCAAATTGGAAGCTAACCACATCATTTTTCTCAGGTTGTTTTTTTGTTTGTTTTTTTTTACTAGTTAAGATAAACATTTGTTCTGTATTCCAGTGAGGAATTTTCTGTGCAATGGTCACACCTGATGTGGCTTTTATCCTGAAAATCCTAACTTTTAATTAATGTCTTTGTTCCAAGTTTGCATTAAGAATCCCTTATAGATTTCACCCATTTTCTTTTTAGTTATGTGAGTTGTGAAAGAACTCCCAAAGGAGGACAAAAAGCCAACAAGGAATGAATAAATTGGCTTTTACTAAAACAAAGATTCTTCCCCAAACTTAAAAGTTTGCCTTTCAATGTTTGTTTCAGTTTCTCTCTAACACACTGTCATACATAGCTAGCTATCCTCTTAATACCAGTTTTATGTAGAAAGTCTTCTTTGGCAAAGATGCAAGTTAAAACTTTTACACTTTCATTTAGAAGGAATTACAAAGCATTAACAAACTTTTAGTATCAGATCCAGCAATACATTTTCACCTCACCAAAAAAAGCTTAGAAGAAATTATCTAAATGGGAGAAATAAAAAAAAAAAAATATTCTTTACAAGCTTCCCCCCCCTGCCCTTTTTTTTTCTTGTACTATCCAAGTCTCTTGGCTATTCAAATCTCTTGAACAATATTGATTCTGTGAAAATCCTCCTAAATTATTAAGAAAGGTCCCAATGACTTTCACTTCCAAGAATGGAGGTAAACAATATCCCTTCTAATCTGCCAAAATGTTTTTCTTGCTAGCATGTTGCAACATGTGAAAAAAAAAGAATTTTCCAAAGCTTAGTACTTACTTCCAAGAAACTACTCCAAAGTTTTTCAGACTCAAGACACCCACCCCAACAAAATGAATCTGACTGTATTAGTTGGTCCCAAAATATCATTCCACCAGAACTGCTTCAGAAACACAAATCAAGAGCTATCTCAATGAGCTGTGATACCACTATAAGAAAACAACAGTGGGAAACTTCTGGCTTGTTCCTTTCCCTTAAGAAAATCCAAGCATGAACTCTTCCACGGTAGTATGTACGTATTTTTTGCAGAATTAGAAATAGTTATGGAAAATGCTTTCCCTGCATATGTTACTGATGATAAAATACTTCAGTCATTAATACGGATCTTCTTTGTTGTGCTATAATCTTTACTACTGTGACACCTAAACCTGAACAGTAAAGGCAGTAACAAGATCTTTGTTTGTCAGCTCTCCTGTTTGTAAATAAAATACAGCCAGACATCAATGTAAAAAGCTGACACTTTCCACAAGAAAACAGTAACTGGCCTACTTACTTGAATCAGGCATAATGCGAAGGTCACCTTCTTTATAATCATCTAAGAGTTGGTACATGTACAAGACGGGATCTTTCTCATAGGTAATATAAAACCACGTGTTCATAATAGGAGCTCGAGCCAAAACCATCCCCCTCCACTCATCTTTTGAGCCATCCTCTGTCTCAAACATATGTTCCACAGCTTTACCAATCATTGTGTCTGCCAGGTGGGCATCACTAATTCGAGATGAAGCTGAAATGACAGTATTTAATAAATTCATTTAAAAGCACATATATATATATATTTGTGAAAAATAACCTTTACCATGATTCATAAACAAATTTCATTGAAAGTTAGTCAATTCACATACAAAACAAACACTGTCCATTCCAGAGAGTTCACTGCTGCAGAACTGCAGAACTTCAGAATGTTCCTGAAGTAACAATACATCATCATACTCCCTACGATTAAACAATCATAAAGCAAGGTAAAGGGAGATAAATTCACGCCACAGCACTGACAACTCTCTCTGTTTTTTAACTAGAGTCTGGACAGGGACAATCAGGCAGGGGAGAAAAGGAAGAGAGGCCAATTACAGAACAATTCTACAAAGATATTAATGAAACTTTGGGGTTTGGTTCTCCCTAATGCCACTCTAGAGACTGCTACCAATTGCTTTGCAGTCAGAAAAAGCAACAGCTTATTCTGTTTATAAACTAGTAATTACTTGGTTAAATACTGAACTTTGCAGTTTAATAATCCAATGCTAATTTTGAGAATCACAAAGTTTCATTACTAATCAAGTTATTTAACTTTGAAAATGCCATCCCTCCCATTATTAAAAGGTATTTAGCTAGAGGAAGTAAATGAGGAAAAACGTGACATTATTACTGTCAGACACACACTACAGACAACACAGCTAAGATGGCTTAAAGTTTAACAAAAATATCAGTGTTAACTTAAGATATGGACCCTAGGGATAAAACTCTACACAAAAGCTACGTAATGTACTGAACACTTAAAGGTAGAAGACAGCGCTGCACTCTTTAGTATCATCAAATCTTTGTGGAATCATGAAAATGTAAACAGAGCATTAGATTACTTGCCATGTGTCACAAAAATGAAATTGACTAATAACATTTAAGTGGCCAGATATTATCTCAGGGGAAGCCTTGAGAGATTAGTGGAGAAAATCTAGTATTATATGTCATCTTATATGTATGGGAATTTAAGAGAAAAACTCAAAACACTTACCAACTCTGTCTGGAAGAACTTCAAGTGCTGAAACTCTTTCATCTTTGTGCAATTCTAGTCCATACACACAGTCAAATCCATCATACTTTATAAGATAGAGAGAGGGATTTACAGGAACTTGATCAAGAACTGTGCCCTTCCATTGTGTTACAGGTCCACTCCCTTCTTTCCATCCATGCTGTATTCTGCAGCCTACAATATTTCTTCGTGGCTGAGAAATAGGTTTGCTTGGTCCCACATTGTTTCTATGCTTTCTGTACATAGACATAAACATAATATTCAACAAGTACATACATATTTAAAATTCTACTCCAGACAAGAGCTGTATGCTATAAGGTGGTAATATATCTTTATAGCTTAGTGCACCTTATTTAAAGTAGGGTATAAAGCATATTACACAATATTGGAAAAAACGCATAGAAAAGTAGTGAAACATTTTTGCTTTATAAGGTCAATTTCCTCCTAATAGTCGTTTCTAGAAGTAGTTTGCTTAAGCCAAAAGAACTACTTGGGCCCTCACTACACTGAATGTCAAAAGTAGAACTCACCTGATCAGGTCTCAAAGCACAAGGTTATCTGGTAGTATTGTAACTTTACTACCTTGTTGCTCTCTGCAGAACAGTAAACACAAATCCTGTCCCAGGAGGAAGAAGTCAGTGGAAACATGAACACTGCCTGACTAAAATTCTTCCAAGGCATTTGCTTTTCCTAACCTGCGCTTTCAACTGAAGGAAATTTTGCTTCCTTCTCCACTTACAGATATTTTTTACTCCAAGTATTTTAAAGACACATGATAGCAACAACACTTCTCTAGCATTTCTTTTTGGTATAGCAAAAGAAAAATTGTATGTACTGGCAACAGCAATAGAAGGGATACTCCCTAATGTGGAAAACAGATTAGTTAGACTTTTTTGTCTTTCCTCTGTTTTCATGGAAGTTCCATGGAAATTCCCTCTGGTGAGTTACAGTTTCTGTGCTGATCAACACTCATGGAAGTTATTTTACAGTTTCAAATCACTGAAAAGTGTTCTGCAAGTGTAGTTATACCCAGTTACTAAAACCACAAATGGACAATTCTGAATACAAATGGAAGAAACTAAGGAACTATGAGACAGTACACTGGTGATGACATATCTATTTTAGCATGATAAAATACACATATTCATTCCTAAAAGGATTATTTAGAGGGTTGCCTGATCAAAATTCTCATGAATGTCAACTAGTTGTAAAATAAATTTTTGAGTTACTATGTGTAATGCACTCCACTTAAACAACTGTATAATATGCACACGACTAGCATGCTTAAAAGCAACATCTAGAAGAGAGTATCAGTTGCAGAAAATGATACTCTTCCTTAGACTAGAGAAAGTGACCAAAGAGAAACATCTCCATGAGTGGCGAATGCTCTTGGAGAAGTCTCTGACCCCCAAAGAAAAAGACAAATAACAATCATACCACTGAAATCCTGGAAGCAGTCTTTCAGAATAATGCACATGACACTGGAATGCTTAATGCTGAAGATGCAATCCTATTAAAACCAAGATGCACGATTCCTTCAGCAGCTTGTTCCACCTCCAGACTTTGATTCACCATGAAGATCTCAGCAGGGGGTTTTGTAAAATTTCACTTCTGTTATAATTTGAGCTTTTCAGCAAGATCAAACTGCAGTTTTTCTATTCTTAACTTTGTAGCACAGACTATTACAGGAACTCCAATGTCTTCCAGTTAAGAGACACTCTCCCACAAACCTCGTTCTAATTTTACGCAGAAACTGGAATGCATTTTCAAATCCTAGTTGTTAGTCAAGTGTGCATATTTTATTTTTTTTTTAAATATTGTAATAATCTCAGTAATATTTCACTACTACAAAATGAGATCCGAGATCTGGTTCTCAGCATAATGAGTTTGTTTTGCATGCAATTAATTCATTTAGTTCTAATAAATCATTCTAAAGCAGAATAAAAGTAAATGAAGATAAAAACCAGGTAGAATAGATGAAACAACGTCAGTTTTAAGCATTTTGCCTATGCTGCTAATCATCTCATTGTTTAAAGAGATAAAAGTTTCACTATTCATGTTCAACCTCACAGTCACTTTTACTTTCTGCCCATAAAGCATAATCCACTTTAATGTTTAAATTGTAACAATTAATTTAAAAGCTTCACACTCATTTTTAAAAATACGATGGAAAAATACTACCTAACTGTGTTCAAACTGGTAACTCTCTTTTAAAATGCCTCAGGGAACAAAAAGCATTACAAACTGAATTACAAATCAAGTACCTGCAAGGTATACTTGCAGTTCAAATTTTTGTTTGAAGGTTGTAGTACTGAATAGCCTTTCACTCCCATGTGCAGTGGTTCATACTGTAAAAAATGAAGGTTTCAAACTAATAAGTTACCAATGAAAACCTACTACTTCTTGAATCTCAACATGTGGTAAGAAATTAAGCACGGGTTTCTAACTAACAGTTAATGGCAGCTATGAATAGACTTCCATGAAGGACAAAGAAGTAACCAACTCAAATCTCTCCTCTCCTCAGCTGTTATTTTGGTGCTATAATAATACAAATGTACATAACCTTCTATGGTGCTATATCCAGAAGACCCAACACATTTCTTTCCTTCTATTTCATTAGAATTATCTTCTAAATTCCACAAAGATTTGCTCTTGAAGACTCGATAACAATTTTCCTAGACATGTAAAACATGGACCCAGGAAAAACAGAAAATAGCAAGTCCTGAAATTAGCTCTTGACACATCGTCATTGTAAATGGCCCTTCAATTCCCCAAAATTTCAGACCCTCTTCCTTATCTTGAAGGCTGTAAGCTGCTAAGTAAAACCTAGTTCTGTGAAAAGGTTTCATTATCAGAACCAGACACTTCCAAAAACTTTTTAGTAAAGTCTACAGAGGCAGAATGA
The DNA here is from genome assembly GCA_025331215.1 of Actenoides lindsayi. Lineage (NCBI taxonomy): Eukaryota > Metazoa > Chordata > Aves > Coraciiformes > Alcedinidae > Actenoides > Actenoides lindsayi. The sequence goes on along the minus strand of WTSP01019450.1, from coordinate 4,074 downwards.
AATATTCCCAGATTATAAAGTTGTAACTTATACAGTCCTCAAACTAACTTTTATTTGGCAGCTGTTATCAGGGAAAGCAGGTAGTATAGAACTATACAGGACTAATAGACAAAAAAAATCAACCATTATTTCAGAATTGTGCTTAAAAGACAAATTAGCAATTATAAAAGAGAGAATGGCAATTCCCAATAACCTATCAAGTTATCTATTTAGATTTGGTTGTTGGTGTTTGTTGGTTTTTTTTCTGATCATCTGACTTCAGATAAACACCACAGGGTAGAACTAAGGAAAAAATTACAAGGGTGAAAGAAAACCATACCCCTTAGGTGGGCTAAAAAGGCACAAATGTGAAAAACAGGAAACTATAAAACAATATAAATGCAGTACCACAGCAATGGTCAGTAAAATATCAAGGATTTCATCATGATAAACAGAGAAGTTATTAAAAATAGGACTCAACACTTACTGCAATCGTCATCTTACTACAAACTATCATTAATAGCAGAATGGTGATGAGAGAATTGTTATAAATGACTTTTCACAATATTCAGATTATGAGGCACATTAACTGAGGCAAGAGTTTTAAAGTGCTTTCTGTACTTTACAGTCATCATTCAGTTGTGAATTTCATCTTCAGATGCTGCAGGACTCAAGACTACAAGTTAACTTAAAGTGAGACCAGAATTTCAAAATGTTTATGTTCACTTGTAGTTAAATTGCAAGTATAACCTGCACCTCAAAGTCCTTGAATTGCCAACTACAAGAAAGCTGAAGAGTCTACGAAGAATCTACAAAGAAAGGATTGTTCTATACTATTTCTTGTACTCTATGTACCAAGGGTGGAAAGAATGAGATCTGGGAGATTACTGACTGATATGATGCCAGTGAGGTCAAGCCTTTGTATTGGCAAAGATCACCTCTATCCATTGACAGAGTACTTGGAAGAACTGACTTATAACCAAGGGAACCACTTTCGAAGGCTCAACAGTTAAATACTCATATAGTAGAGAAGAGTTCAAAAGACTCATCCACACCGCTAATTCTATCATGTCTTCAATTACTGAGTCACGCACTGTTCCAACCTCTTGGCTCCTTTCTCTGATGCAAACCTTCTGAAGCTAGTTTAAAATCTCCTTACTGGCCTTCAGGTGCCAAGGGGTTTGTTCCTCCCTGGTTTTTTTTTTGTTTGTTTGGTTGGTTTTTTTGTTTTTAAAATGAGGAGTTACTAAATAAATAGCTACATCAGTGACAAAGTATTCATTACTAACTCATGGTATTTCATAATGGCTCAGAGCAGTATCAGCATATATTATTATATGGTCATTCATATCCTACTCATTTATTGTGAACTACAAATACAAATGATTCTATCCTACTCAATGTCTCATTCTCAGACAAGTCGGTGAGCAGCACACAAGAAATCATCTTGATTTGGTACAAAAAAAGTATTTTCTAAATAATTAATAAACAATTGAACTAGACTAAATTAACATAAAGCTAAGATGGATGCTTATGTTAAATGCCTCAAAATCATGTCACTTAGGATCAAAACTTCTTATGCCCCATAAAATCCTTTATGCTAACAAATTTACAGCCTATTTAGGTATTTAAATATGTGTATATCAACACAACAATAAAGACAAATCTAGCCACCCTCAAGTACAAAAGGCAACCCACCTCTGATAGTCTTCCCATCATATACTCCTTTCTCTGAGCGGTTGAAAGAGAACAAGAGAAATTAAGTTTTAACCAACTCTACCTGCCCCTAGACAAATAAATGTTTCTCTTTGCCTTCTATGAAGATAGACAAGAATGGATAATGATGAACTGGTGGAAGGGATTGGTGTAGTTTTACATCAGGTCTTGTCTCTGGAAACAGTTAACACTGTTAGCAGTGATTCATAATGTTAATCACGGAAAATACACCTGCCAAATAAATTGCTTTTGATTGATGCACCACTATAGGACGTTACATTTAAAATACAACTAGTAACAATTTATTAAGTTTCACACTTACCCAGCTTAGATTTCTCCCTCAGAGATGTAGGTAGATAGAGTATCTTGCTGTTTGACACCAAGACCAATTATGCCCAGAACACTACCTATATTTTCACACAGACACTCACCAGTGTTCAACTGATATTATTTTAAATTGTCGTAGTGGGAAAAATTCATGCCATGAATGTGTAGGATAAGCAGGTATCCTTCACATACAAACAGCATCCTTACAACAGTATTTCAGTGTATTCTTTATTTTACAAAAGTGAAAAATCCTTTTCAAAACTACAGGTGTGGTGAATAAAAGATTAGTTATTTCTATAATTACTTCTGGACTGGGTTATCAGTAAGCACGTTTTGCATTTTTTTATTGTCCTGGTGACAATGCATGAACTCTGTGTCAGAGAACAGAGAGATCCTACAGTACATGTGGCTTGCAACTCCTTCTCTCTGAGTTCCAGAAAGAATTACAAAATTGTATTTAATGATAATTTCACATTAACAGTCAAAATTATGTTTAAAACTTTAGTTATGGGGCATTCTTTCGTATCACCCTCCTGAAAAAATTAGAAGTCCGAGTTTACACACATATACAGACTGCATATTATTCCAAATGATTTTCAGGAATGAAGTCAGTGAAACAACACAGATATATTTCTAGAACAGTACTTCCAGTTACTGAGAGCTATACTTTAAATATTAATAAAAACATTAACAACTTACTTGTGGGAAGTTCTTTTCTTCATCATGCTAGCAGACACTCCTGCATGACCTACAATATCAATGATACTGGAATTACTGAAGGACACAAGTGTGTATACAATGCCAGAAAAGCTATCTTGTACAAAATTCTTCCAACTGAATGTCAAAACGTTAAGAATCCAAATGCTTCATGTTATGTTATGACAGATCAACAAACTGCTACAATGGGAGAAGGCTCTGCATAGGTAGACACAGGCTACAGGCTCATGAAGTTGTAGTGAGTTGACCCTGGCTGGATGTCAGGTGTCCACCAAAGCCTCTCTATCACTCCCCCTCCTCAACGGGACAAGGGAGAGAAAATATAACAACAGGCTCATGGGTTGAGATAAGGACAGGAAGAGATCACTCAGTAATTACCATCGCAGGCAAAACAGACTCAACTTCAAGAGAAATTGTTTTATTTATTACCAATCAAATCAGAGAAGGGTAATGAAAAATAAAAAACAAATCTTAAAAACACCTTTTCACCCCTCCCTTCTTCCAGGTTTCACACTTCACTCCCAAATTCTCTACTTCCTCCCTGCCAGTGGCACAGGGGATGGAAAATGGGGGTTGTGGTCAGTTCATCACACATCATCTCTGCTGCACCTTCCTCCTCAGGGAAAGGAGTCCTCAGACTCTTCCCCTGCTCTAGCATGGAGTCACTTCTTTCTCCAACATGAGTTCTTCCCATGGGGTACAGCTCTTCATGAACTGCTTCAGCATAGGTTCCTTCCACAGGGTGTAGTCCTTCAGGAACAGACTGCTCCAGCATGAGTCCCCACGGGGTCACAAGTTCTGTTAACAAACCTGCTTCAGTGTGAGGTTTCTCCTCACAAGGCCACAGGTCCTGCCAAGAACCAGCTCCAGTGAGGTATTCCCACAGGGTCACAACTTCCTTTGGGCATCCTCCTGCTCCAGCATGGGGTCATCTACAGGCTACAGGTAGGTATCTGCTACACCATTAACCTCCATGGGCTGTAGGGGGACAGTCTACCTCACCATGGTCTTCACCACAGGCTGCAGAGGAATCTCTGGCACCTGGAGCACCTCCCCCCCACTCCCCCCAACTTCTTCACTGACCTTGGTGTCTACAGAACTGTTTCTCTCTCATATTCTCACTCCTTTCTCTTGGATGCAATTGCTATTGCACTGCAACTTTTCCCCCTTCCTAAATATGTTATCACATATTGGCCAGCAGCAGGTCCATCCTGGAGCTGGTGGCATTGTTTCCATTTGACGTGGAGGAACCTTCTATCAGCTTCTCACAGAAGCGACCCTTGTAGCCTCTTCTTCTGCCCTCTACCAAAACCTTGACACAGAAACCCAGCACAA
>WTSP01019449.1:42035-63255 GCA_025331215.1 Actenoides lindsayi | reverse complement strand
GAAAAGAAAAGAAAAGAAAAGAAAAGAAAAGAAAAGAAAAGAAAAGAAAAGAAAAGAAAAGAAAAGAAAAGAAAAATACTATCCCCTAGGCCAAAGATAGATGCCTTAACCTCTTCCTGGAATCACTGTATACCTCATAAAGCCTTTACTTGCCTTAGAGCTATAGATTTCATTTGTGAAGAGAATGACTATATACAAATTCCACTCAAAAGTTGCTCAGACACAAACAAATTTGTCATGCAAGCAGTGTTAGAAAGAATTGGGAGGGCATATAAAACCATGAAATGTGGAAACATACGTACAGATTCAACCAAATATCCTTGTAATCTACTCTTTTGTCTCAGTGGCAACACAGCAGATAACTGTGGAAAAAGTATAAGAACAGGATAAATATAGATTGTTATTTTTATAATAATATTTTTATAACGTATGTTATCTCTGTTAACAATGTGAGTTTCTGCAAAGAAGAGAGGATTTCCCGAGATGAATGTGTCTTTGTCTCTTTGTGTATAATAACTCCTTTTTCATTAATCTGTCCAATACTTCTTACAAACCGTGTTGAGGGTTTTGGCATCCATGTCTTGTGACAGTGACTTCTACTGTGTAATTATTGATTATACGGAAAAGTAACTGATGATCTTTATTCAAAAACTGTCAGTTAATTTAATTTGATGAAATAATAATTGCCCTCAATTCTTCTCCTATTCACTACTTTCATACCACTCATGAATTTACAAGTCTTCACTGGGAAAATCTGTTCAGTCTTCTCTTTTCCAGGCTACAACCTCCCTGTCTAATTGCGTGTCATAAAGAAGCTTTCTATGTCTCCTATCATTCTTGTCAAAATACCTTTTCAAGTTTCATGTATTTCAAAGTTGAGGAAGAGGAAGCCTGGATAGACCTTCACAAACAGTTGTAGATGTGGACTCATCATGAGATTATGTTCTGATGTGTTGTCTTCTTTTCTGTTCCTTCATCTTTTTATAATAATTCTTAGCATGCTTTCCTGAGTGGCAGTGAGCACAGTGCTAACATTTACCAAGAACTATTCACTATGACAGCAAGAGCTCTTTCCTGAATGGTAACAGCTAATTCAGGTCTCAGTTTTGTGTGCATATTGTAAATTATTTTTTATCTATATACTCATTATTTTGTAGTTATCAACCCTGAATTTCATCTGGCATTTTATCTTCCAGTCATTCAATATTGTAGAAGCCTCAGAGACAATTTACAACTAGTAAAACCTAAATATATTATGAATAATTTAGTATCATTGTTAATTTTTATCTCTTTACTACTTATCCAATTTCCAGATGACTTATTAATAGATTGAATAGGACCAGGAAAAAGTTATTTGAGGGGCTGGGGTTTTTTTCCCCCTTATCATTCTTTCTTATCTTTTCGGTAGTTATTTATCTATGAGAGGATGTAACATCTTAAATGATGCCAGCTTCATTTCTTTGAATCTTTCATATGAGTCATTGTCATTATACCACACTTCAACACAATAATCTCTGAAATAATCTGCCTGTCTAACTATAAATGCTATCTACAAACCAGAAAATAACATGAGAAAAGCAAATGAAATTTCACCCTCTAAGAATATTCCGTGAGACAATGATCTCCGTATACTTAGCAACATATTACAGGAGAATTCTACAGAACCAGAATGGACCTCCCTGGTCCCCTTCACCCCCTAGGCTCACAAATTTACAGAGGATATTCCAAGCAGTAATGAGAGATGCACTTTGACTTCTTTTCTGAGTAAAGAGGGTTGCTCAAAAGCTCAGGTTGGTCAACCCATCCTAGGCAAGAGCAGAAAATAGAAGATGACAGCCTCAGAGGGAAAAAGAATGGGTAAGAAACTGTTGCTACACTGTAGAGTAGATAAGAAAAGTCTTGCTCTAGTCAAGAAGTTACCACAACATCCTCAAGCTATTGTAAGATGGTGTTAGATATAGATTCACCAGGTCATCAAGAAAAACAAATCATAATCAATACCCATCCTCTTCAGAAGAATAGGATAACATGAGGCTATCCAGGCCTTGGAAGAGTTGGATCACATGCCACTATTGTTCTTACACACACAAGTAACAAAATGCTTAACCTGCAAAAAGATCTGTGGCACAGATCTTCTAAAAGTAAGAATTAAAGGGTCAACCACTAAAAAACAGGTGAGAAACTGAGCTGGTTTTAACTCATAACAATAAGCAAACCAAGAACATACTCAAACACCCTACTGAAAAGAATTTCATAATGAGTCAGCTTAAGAAAACCCAAACCTTTACCAAAACAGTTAACATCTTCTTTGTTTTCTTCTACCCATCATTTATACTGTAACTGCTGCAGTTTTTGGTCTGCTCTTCAAATAACCAGTGGCAGTTTGGAGCTTTCACATTAGTAGAATATTTGCTAATGCATTCCATGATCACAGATGACAATCTATTTGTTCAGGGGGATGTCTTCAGTTTTGCTCCCAGCCAGACTCTCATATTATACAGAGAACAGGAGTCAAAGAGCAGCATCAAAGAATATTTAAATGTGCTTAATAAAAAAATCCTAGTTTAGGTGGCTTACATTATTTATCTTATCATTTATTCAGAGTGATGCAGCTCCTGGGTCATAGTGAAGTGGTTTTACTTTTCATCTTCAGTGAACAGTAAGACCTACTTCTTACCCACTGGCAACAAAGTACTGCCATTTAGCCTATCTGGTAATAGAGGGAAAACAAAGTGATAATTTGTTACTCAACGATAACAAATAATAAAGAATTCTTTCCTGGCTTTGCTTCTTCGTGTCTGTTGTTTCAGGTTTTATTTAGATTCTTTACATTCCTTCCTTTCTTCGGGACATGAACAATGTAGACATATGACGCTGGATATGGCAAGAGACAAAAATAAATACCAGGCACTTACATTAATAGTACCAGAAAGAATTTACAGTAAGACAGGATACATTAAAAACACTGTCAGCTTGGATAAAAATGTCTATAAATACACATGTACAGATCTGACATTTTATTCCAGAATATAACTCAATATAACCCTGAAAAAAATGAATGCCCTTCCATTTCAAAAATGAGCAAAATATCTAGAGATGAATTCTGATATGCTTATTCTGTCTTAGTAGAAGTCTACTTTGAAAAGAAATCCATTGACTTAGAACAACTTGAGAAGCTAGTAACTCTGCAGAATAAATGGAAGCATCATTCTGCCAGCTAATTGCACAGAAACATCATTCTGATTCTTTTATTCTGTTTTTAACACCTGATTTGTACCTATTCCAGAATAAAAAAGTTAGCATATTGATATGACACAGCAACTAGAATGGTTACAGCTTCTTTAAAAAACACCCAGTCTCTATTGGAAATGCCAGAAAGGGAAAAGTATACCATTTTCAATTCTAACAAAAGAGCTTCCAGATCTTGCATAACAACATTTTAAAGATTTTCTTTTATGTGAGGAAGACACCTTCATTGTACACATTTTACTTAACATTTGAATGTTTCCTAAGCAGAATTTCAAAGAGATTCTAAATGTGATTCAGTATGACAGAGCAGGTGGAGTATAAAATGACTCATAGCAGAACAGATGAAAGGTCTATCAAAACCAGGACACTTTCCCCAACGATTTCTTATCACAGATGTTTCAAAAGACTAAAAAAAAATAAATAACTCCTTAGCAAAATGTGTGGAATTAAAGTTGGAGAAGTGAGTAGAGTGTGTGCTTTGTGGAGCTACAATGGTTATGTTATATCCTGACCACGATAGATTGATGACCTTCATGAGATCATCTTAAGTAGATTATACACAAATTCTAGTCTTCAGATGACCACCTAAGCCTTTTCCTAAATTATCTACTTTGAAAGACTTTGGAAACAAAAGATAAATATTCTAAACATTCTCTTACCAACCTACTCTTTCATATAGAGTAGTTCCTTCCATTACTGGATCAGTTTTGTGCTCCAGGCACAGAATCAACAGCACTAAATTCCACAGTTCATTTAGTATATTCAGACATTTATCAAAAATAAATCAGACAAAAACATTACACGTGCTAGTAAAAAAAAAAAAAAAAAAAGACAGCTATTTAGAGAAATTTTATGCATATTATAGAATTAGAAATACACTCACATATATTAGTCAATACATTTATTTGTAAATGATTGAAAAACAATACTCACAACTTTCTGATATTTCAGACTAGAACAGCCTATATTTAACCATAATATTTAAGTATTTTTTTTAGTGTTCTGCAATACAAAAATGGCCACCATATGAATACAAGACTGCAATTCACTGAAAGAACTCAGCTGATTTCATAAACTAGAAGTCAAAAGGCTGAATTGTTTCTGAAGTGCTATAGAACTCAGAGACTGAAATATTATCTGGGCATCTAATGGAAGGTCTTTCATTGCTATTTGTAATATATTGAAAATATTTATCTGATCCTGTAAGTTTTTTCCAAAGGTAAATATCCCCACGTCCCACTTTTGCCAAGTAGAACAGTATACCATAGACAAGAAATGAGACTGATGGCACTTCGTATATAACTCCATATATGGGTTGGAATATAGGCATAGCAAGTGAGCATATGGATGTATATATATGACAGATTATTTCCTCAGTATCTCCTTGCAAGTACCAAGAGAAGGTAAGACAGTTCTATCTGTGATGGAAATTAGATTGATGTTACCACACCTTAAAAAAATCTTGAATGGTATTCACTTTTGGAATGCTATATGAGTTCCAGTTAAGTTCCAAACTAATACATTTACATATTGAGGCCATAACAATCCAGATCTACATCTCTGATGATAGCTGAGAAACAGCCAAAGGCAGAGACTTCTGCAAAATATAACTACTATCACTAAAAAGAACCTAAAACCCAATTTTTATTCACTTTGGTTAGGAAACACCCCTTGTCTTCAAGCTATTTTTTTAAACTTTGTTGATATTTTCCTCTTCCACCGTCTTTCAATTTAACAGTCCACATACATAAGTCCACGGTTAATCCAGACCTTTGCTTATGCAGCTGAAATTACATCAAGGTCCAAGGTTTCTGCAATTTCTTTACCCATTCCACGAAGAAGTTTGGTAAATTTAAGTTAAAAAGGCTTGAAGTTCAGGTATTTCAATCATATGGTATAGCTATTCAGCTGAGTAGGCAGCAAAGACACAATGTGGTCAGGAATTCTGAAGAATCTGTCATTTTCAAAATGTGCACAAATTATCTCTCTCAGCTCTCCCTGTAGTTAGAAAAGGTGGCCATGCTTCAGAAAATCCCTCTGAATTTAGATCTGAGAGAAAATGAGTAAAGGTACTAGCTTTTTTTATTTTGTACAAATACTTCTCATTCTGACCAACTGATCAGTTTGTTTCTCCATTTTAAGGATCTTGCTTGTACTGATGGGACATCAAAAGTAGTAATCAGGGAGAAAGAAAAGATGATTCCTATCTGACAACCCCTCAATAATGGCAGAATTCAATTCTACTTTTAATATCTCAGTATGATTTTTAATATGAACAAAAGAAGTGGGTGCACTGGGAGTAGTTTTCTCAGAACACTTCTATAGACATCCAGACTTTTGGAATATCTTTCTAAACAACCTCCAAACAGTGAAATTTTTTAGACTTGTTCTCAAAATTTAAGTGAATCATGGTTTTGGCTTTTTATCCAGCTTTCTGTTAATGCTGTTTTCTGCTACTGCTTTCTACATACTATTTTCATTTTATAAAGGTGTTATTGACTGTTTCTGAAATGAAGTATGTTTAATAGCAACATGTTCTGTGTAAAACAGTAGTGTTTCTTCCTCTAGAAAATTAGGATTATAGAGGCATAATATATTGCAGTATGTATGGTATTGAACGACATATTCTTTAAGATAGCAGAATGACTAAATGCAGAGCTGAGAAGCTTAGAGAAATGCTATCTGCATGAAAAAGTATTAAATACATATCCTGCTTTTTAAAGATTTTTATGCATAGCAAATAAATCATGTTTACTCTTCATATTTCATATGAAATGTGCATTAATTACCCATGCATGCTTTAGTGATTTGCTGTTCACATGGCAACACTTATAAATAACCATCAGAAAAAGCTTGGGGAGATTCATTCATTTAACAGGATGAATCAAAAACTCTGCTCTCAGCTGATAAGTTAGGGAAGAAGTGCATCTGGGGAAAAAAAAAGAAAAATGTCAAAGTCTAGAGAAAAAGAAGAAATGAGCATTTAAAATGATTCATGCATTGGAAAACTGTTCTATACAGTGAAAGAGCTAAAGAATTCATTCTTAGCTGATCAAAGAGAAATGTCTTGATTATAGCAAGTAGAGTATCTCTGGAGAGATGAAATAGTGAATACTGAAGGGCTCTTTAAAGTGGTGTGTATATATATATATATATATATATATAAGAAAAAAAAATCATAAAATGACCGAAGAGCTAGATATTGAAGCTGTACATACAGAAAACAGAGTTTAGGTCAACTATTTGAACATTAAGAGTGATTATGAAATGGAAGAAAGTAAAGTAGTGGATTTGTCATCTCTTGATTACATCAAATAATGAAAAAAAGTGCATTTCAGGAGAGTATGCTTTAGTGAAAAACACCTAGGATAAAGCTTCTTACATGACATTTGATATAGTAGCATCAGATTGGATAAATTAATGGTTTATTGTGATATTAACCTTTAAACATCTTCTAAATAAATCTCTTGGTCAGTTCTGTGCATATTTAGATGTGATGGAAGATTCATCAGAATAGACTTCCCTACCCTACAGAAGGTTATGCTTTGTAATGAAAATTAAAGTAGTTTTTGAAAGACTAATTAATTTAATCTTAATACCTAATTATGAGGACAGGAAAATCAGAAAATCTGAAGGAATACTGAAAAAGATATTAATCTCACTCAAATATAAACACTTAAAAACTAGGCATTTTGTAAGCTGTCATTAGGCTCTTTCTTTGGTTAGTGCAAGCAGACAATTCTGAACACTTTATTCCTGTGTGTTAATAATCTTGGATGAGATGACTTGGCCTCTGGCATGTAGCCTTGTTTCCCTCTGTCGGCTGTGGAAGTTTTTGGTTAGACTAGATATCTGCTTTTAGGCAGTTTAAGTCAGGTGAGATAGTTGATATCTCAGAACTTCTTATTTCTTCCCTTGTATTCAAGATTGTTTTGACAGTGCATATTTTCTGTCTCTCTTAGAAATACAGATCCTGAGGCAGAAACATTGAAACCTGAGTGATAGGTTATACTTGCACCCAAGAAACCACTTTCCCTACTCCAGTCTTACTGAAGTTATACACTGATGCAAGTCAAAAAGGGGCACCCCTTCCAACACTCCCCTTATATAGGGAACATGACTTAGTAGGGTATCAAATATCCCATTGTCTGGTTTGGTTGTTTATCCTGGTTGTGGCCCCTCCCAACTGCTTGTGCCAGCAGCTGCTAGTGATAATTAACTCTAACAGAAGTCAGGACACCATGGCAAATCTTTCTCCTCTTTTCTTCCCCACTGAAGTATATAGAGGCAAAAATTTCCTAAGATGTGGCAAAGTTCATCTCTCACTAACACTAGGTAACAGTCAGCCCACCTGTGGTGCAATTTGTCTACCATTTGGATCACAGATGTGTCTTCTCCTCTTTAAATAACTTTATTTTCTAAAGGGCACAGTCTATCCACTCATGCAGTGCTGTACATTGTCAAACATCAAGAACCAGGACTGAATATTCTAGTTCATCTTTTGATCCGTAACTGCTTGAAGTAGCCAGCTCCTAGTGCCTAACACAACATCTGTTTGTTTCTTCCTCACTGAAAAAAAATCAGCTTTCCAGGCAGTCCACTGGACAGCCTAGTGACTGATAGTATTCATGTGAGGATATAGGGGATAACTGCAGTCAAGATTACTGTACCTACTTTGAAGCATTACTTGACAAGAATTTAGGTAATCTGTCATTCGCTATTAACGCATTCATTCACAGATTCTGCAGGATGCCCAGGAAAGCTTTTGCTCAGAATAGAAGAGTGAAAAATATAGTTTAGCAGACAAGTCTGTATTTTATGCAGAGCTAATCCACATAGATTTGAAGGATCATATGGATAGGCAGTATTCATGCCAACTATTAGAAGTCTGTAACTTCCCATATTGACTAACATAAGACAACAGTTGAAACTGGGATTGCTAAAGTATTTATCACCCTGACTTGTCCATGTTCATCCTCTCCAAGTTCCCAAACTGCTGCAGTTTACAATTTACTCCAATGAGGTAAACTGCATCTCCTTCTAATATGCCAATCTAGGATCCAGTGGCCATTCAGAAACTTCTTCATGTTAACCCATTCATGTTTCTGGGGAAGCAAAGTCAGGGAAGAGGGCAAGTGGTAGACATTTCACTCATGCACATCTAACAGGCAATGCAATATGAGTCAGGACAGTGAGGGATTCATCTACCCCATCTCAGACTTTAAAAAAATATAGAAAAAATCTGGATTTTTAAGTCTGAGCAGTTCGTATTATGAGAGAGATGTAGACGTTTTCAGCGAGTGAAATCACACTTTATTGCCAATAGAGACATTTACAGAGCAATTCAGAACACCCAGTTAAATGAAACTCCCTCTTTCCCAGCTTCACCAGAATTCCTTTGTAAATGAGATTATCTCATATGGTGTGAGGACAGGAAGCAAACAGAGAGATCTATATCATTTTCATAAGCATCTTTTTCAAGGAATATTAGTAAGAAAGTCCAGAAACTACCATGTGTTTTCTTCAGAAGTATACATGTAGTGGCAATGATTAGTATGCAGGTATGAAAGGAATACTGTTATGTAACTTGGGCTTTTTATGTTGTTAAAAGTTCTATATTATACTTTTCAATATATTTCAATATATTTCAGATCAGATTACTTTTTGTTCCAAATGCTTCCCAGGTGGATGCTATGTTTAATAGAATACGCTTTTCTCAAGTAGGTTAACATTGTGTTTTTCAAATCTTTGAAGTTCAAAAGTTAAATAAGTTGTTTTATTCATTAAAGTTATATTTACTTTTTAAGTGTTTCATTAAAATAATCTATGGTGTTTGAACCGATACATGTCAAGAACACTTCAATATTATTTTTAGGTTGCTTCCCAAGGGAACTTTTTGATATTACAAAGATTAATCCTTTTTGGTTTTGTTGTTTCTGTTTTGTTTTGTTTTTTAATTTTGTTTGATGAAGTAGTGAAACCACTTACAAACTTTGGACCTTAAGTATTCATGAGTACAGTACACCCTTGACTTATCCTTCTGTCAGTTGTTGAGTCATATTAGCTACATTCAGTTTCATTTAAATTGATTTGCTATTTATTCCTTTTAATCAATGTTTATATTATGATGTGAAATAGCTTCAGCCGCTTCTCCCTTTCTTGTTTTATCATTTGAAGTGCCTAGTTTTCATAAGAAAGCTGTATATTTGTTCTTCTTGACAGATTTAAAAAAAAAAAAAAAGCTGCAGATTACTACACAACTATACTTTTGAAAGAAAGTTCCACTATTTTAGAAATAACCTTGATGGAATAGGCATATATAAAAGTAATTACTTTCTTGAAAAGGCATTACTGCAACTAAAATGAGAAGAGTTTGAGCATTTCATTGTGGGTGACTGCAGTTTCCAGCATAGGTTATTAGACCAAATTTCAGTAACAACTCACAGCAAGCAGTTCAGTAACATATGTACAATGAATAATACTATTTCATTTTTGTCTTTCGTCATGAAGGTTGTCAATAAATAACTGTATATTATCCATATTGAGCTATTTCCTTGAAATGCAGGCTCATCTAAGGTAAATTTTTGCAACCGCTTTATGTATCACAACAGAAATATAGAATGAAAAAGCCTAAATTGTCTTACATAATGAAAAAACATTTGAGCAGGAGATTAATAACTATCTTAATTAGATTTGATCAGGAAAACCTGCTGAATAGTCTTCAGTAATCACAAGTGCTCATGACCCTAATTCTATTTACATGTTTCACCATCGAGATTAAGAAAGGAGGTCTTTGGAAAAGCTAATGGAATTTTACTCCCTTCATTTTTTTATATTTTCACAGCTGTTACTCATCTTAAAATGATATTAAATTAGAGGTATTTAACTCCTAAGCAGTTTAACTTAAGCATTGCTACCTCTCACTTTACTGCTTTGGTTTCATAACTAGTGGTTCAGTAAGAACTCTGAAGACAAAAAGTAAAGTTATCTGCATAACAGAATTAATTTGTTTCATGGGGTTCTCTAACCATCCTCCTCTGAAAGACACCTCTGATGTGATCATGAGGCAATATGAAGGTTTAACAAATGGTGGCCCCAATTGGTTGCAAAGGTTTTCATCAACCACCCATTGGGACAGACCTAAAACGGTCACCATTCTTCTCTCCGACTAACATTCTTTTTTGGAAAAGCACCACAGCTGTTAAAGGAAGGAGTTCAAGAATTGCTCTCTCAGCTTCTTTGAATTTTAAGGGAAAGGGTTCTGTTCTTCAGGGATAATAGTGAACAGCTTTCCAAGGCACAAAAGCCATGTCTTGTAAGAATAAAAGTACCTATACTAAATGAAATTTTAAAACTAGCCTTTGTTATAGGTTAATTTCACATGATCTATGAAAGGGAAAACCCTGGGAATATGGTGCAACAAATTCATCATTACACTATATTAGCAATTCTTTTTGTAATTTCAGAGAAGCAATTTTTTAATATGTTATTTCAGAATCACAAAAGGAATGCAGGATCCTTATTATAATTATCCAGGGCCATGTATGTAGTGGGTGCATCAGGCTTATTAGGCCAGTAATCCCCTAAAAAATTACCATACGATAAAAGTGAAAGATAAGTCAGAGTAGTATTGAAATAAAGACACAAAATCAGTTGTAATGGACAAATAAGATTTGCACAAGAGTAGACTACAAGACCACAGGATAAGGAAGACAACCCTTAAAAGCAGCAGGAAGCAAATTGCACCATCTGTTCAAAAAACCTGAGCCTTATCAAAGTACCTTTAGATCTGTACATAAACACTGTCTCTAGTGCCTTTTGCAGTATGTCTATCACTGCCTAGAAGTGCTTCAGAAGAACAACCCACTGAGACCTACAATCTCTAGTCAGAAGCAATTATTATAAATGCATCTGAAAACATAGCTGAGCTTTCAAAATCTCACTACATATGTTCTGCTTTATCACAGAGGTCTCACTCTGTTCTCATGGTCTACTAAGATTTAGACAAGGAAGTTTAAATAAATTTAAGGTATCTGACTGCTTTTCCAAGTACATATAAAGAACACAGTAATTCCAAGTTAATTCAATCCTATCTTTGTCACCTATCTTTGTCAGGGGTTTTGCAAGTAAAAATTTCTTCCAAGTTTCAAACCAACAGTTGACTTATCTACATATCAGTATCTGATCTGTGTACAGTGTATAGATGAAAACCAGCCTTAAATGTGAATATATATGCTGTCTAAATAAAAATAAGCAGAGTACAAACAAATAGGGTAGAGATTTTTTGTGATCTCATGAGAAAATATCTGAGGAAAAGGAAAACTCTGGGTAGCAAATGTTCTACATACTTAGTTTTGGCTTTTTTTGTTTGTTTGTGTTTTTGTTGTTTTGTTTGTGGGGTTTTTTTTTTTTTTTGTTTTCCTTTGTTTTACTCGGTTTTATTTTTTAATTAGAAGAAGGAGTATGACGAAAGGAGCTTTCCATTCAGGTAGAAACAGAACTATGTTATCCTTGGTATGAATCACAAAGTTCAGTTTCTCAAAGTGTGCTGGGCAGGTAGTATATGGGGGAAAAAATATTTTTATATAAATATTTATAT
Source organism: Actenoides lindsayi (assembly GCA_025331215.1). Lineage (NCBI taxonomy): Eukaryota > Metazoa > Chordata > Aves > Coraciiformes > Alcedinidae > Actenoides > Actenoides lindsayi. The sequence continues at coordinate 51,407 of WTSP01019449.1, read as the reverse complement.
ATATATGCACACATATTAAAGCAATCAATACAACTATATTAACATTTTGGAGTCACAACATCTTACCTCTGCTTGAATGTTTGGCTGCATCCTTTAAACTACTAAACATCCTGAACTTCAGGACTAAACAGTTATAAACGTGTAACCCTGAAATACTCCATTGTCATGACTATTAGCAGGCCATAAGCTTTATACTGTTTTCATAGCCTCAGAATTGAGGCTTGTCAGGCTTATTCTGTCTGACATTACCTTGACCTCCTTTCAGCTATGGTTTACTTAGTTTCGCTGTGACAGTGTTTTTTTCTAACTAAGTGGATGGTGATGGATAATTTGTTTTGATTGTGTAGTTTTATATAGATAGCAGTTGCAAGTAGTTATTCTATATAGAATGAGATATTTATGACTATACTACAGTGATGTATTGTAAAGAAATAGAAGTCTGGTACAACAACAGAGGCCTTGAACAGCGGGGACATAGCATGCAGAGCAGAGAAGTGCAGATACGGGATGATGTGGGACCTAGCACAGGCACAATCTGGCACTGGAGACACCACAGCTACAAACCACTCACCCACAGTCAGTTATAGTAATGCAGACCTAGACAAACCTGTGGTAACAAAGAGAACAATAGTACTTAACACACCAAAAAGGCACCATGTACAGTACATTTGGATGTACTATGATTCTGCAGACTAATGAATAAAGAGAAATTATGTAAAGCTGTGTTAGAAAACACATGAGAAGGATCACAACTGAACCCTGCAGTGAAGAGGAAACCTTTCAAGATGACCACCACATTCCTCCCAGTGGAGGATTGTAGGTGCTGACTATTTCCATTATGAACAGAATGAAAGCATCAACTTTAAGACCCTGAAGAGCAGGGGAAGAGTAAGTGTTACACTAGGAAAAGGACTGGAAACTGAATCGTGTGTGTATGAACTATATTAAATATATTACTGAAACCTTTTCTGCATATAATAATTACTTTTGAGCTAGAAATTATCCTTGAACTCTTAAGATTTCAATTCCACAAACAATAAGATTTTAGATTTAAGTTTGAGATACTTTTCTTCTTTGCCCATAGGCAGGATTTTTAGAATAACACAAGACATCTCACAGTATGTAGACCTTGTTAAGAAATCAGTGTTTGACTGTTGAGTCTCACTTCCTATGCTTTATTATGGAAATAAAGTGTAATATGTGTGTGTAAATTCAGGGGAGAAAGAACATGAACTACTTTTGCTTAACATGAATTCTGAATTTCAAAAAAAAAGACTAGAAATTTCTGTGTCTGTGTTGGCAACTTCTATAGTGACCTCAGACTGGTCTTTCTCACTACAGAAACTTCTCTTGTAAAGAAACAATTCTGCAAGAATACCAGATCCCTTTCATAGAGTTTTTGAGGTTTTTCAATTGTATAAGTGATTGGGATTTAGAGAAAAACTTCCCTTGGTGGTACATAAATTATGATGCTCACCTATACTCATACCATTAAAGCCACTGAGATTTGCATCCTTTGTTTCTATAAGACATCCATACCAATAATCTGTGAATGCTGCATGCCACCACAAACAAAAAAAAAATCTAACCACTTCTTTGTATCTAAATTGGGTAGTTAGAGCTCTGAAATACAGTGTGCACAACACAGATTTATTGATAAAGAGAGAGCAATGGCACATAGTAATTTTTCTAAATATAAGGATATTTTTAACTCAAATGATCTCTGATGTTTATGCAAATAACTTCTTAGATTATTTTCATATTGATCCATAAAGTAATTTTGAAGAAGTTTCAAACTGGTGTTAACTATGAATTGTAAAATATTACTGCACAGGTAAGCTAATACTTTGAATTCAGGTCATACATCTCTTCAGAAAAGTATTATTGGTGCAATTATGTCATTACACAATTATAAGACTATAGCATGAAATTTGCAGTTTCAGTACTTCCTTTAGTTTAGAATCATAGAATTGTGATGCAGCCCAGGTTGGAAGGCATCTCAAAAGATCATCTGGTCCATGGCAAAGGGATCCTAGCTGAGATTACTGAGCACCTTGACCAATTGCATCTTGAAAACCTCAAGTGATGGGGACTTTGTGACATCCCTGGGTAGGTTGTTTCAGTGAATGATTATTAGCACTGTAAAAAATTTCTTTCATAAATTAAGATGAACTGTCTCTCAGAGCAAACAAGTCCATTGCCCATTGTCTTCTCAATGTGGCACCTTGTGAAGAGAGAGTCTCTGACCTCTTTGTATCCACCTCTTAAGTACCGGAATACTGTGATGAGGTCCTCCCAGACTTTTCCTTCTTCAGGAAACTTGATCCCTTAGTTTTTCCTGTGTTTCTTCCTATATCAGATGAAACAATATTACCATCTGAAAAACATAAATTATGATGTACTTCCCTCCAGAAATAAATGTATTAGAAGAAATATGTGTGATGTTTAGTAAAGATTCAATAAAGTTAAGACTACAAATATGAGAATGAGTTATAAAGTATTTCTTTGATTTTTTGAAATTCCAGTAAAATGTCTAAGGTATCTGATATTTCACCCTGTCATTTTGACTGATTTCTGTCAAATGTAGCATATGATTTTCTATTACGTTAGATATCACCAAGTCAAACATTTTTTTCCCTCAGTAAATTCGCAATGTCATGATACTTAATCTCTCACTGCAAAGATATACTGGAACCGTAACAACATATATCTTTGACCCTTTGCTTGGTTTTGCAATAGAGAAAATCACAAATCCATTTCTCCTTTTATTGTTTTACAATAACAACGTGCAATTCCACATAGTTTTTGACTGTGATTTGTTTATGGAAACTGTATCTACTGTGATACAACATTTGCTTTTCAGTCAGGTCCTACTAATATCTGGTTTTCCATTTGTGTTGATTCAAGCACTGAAGAGGTCAAATTCATTCAGTGGTCATCTGCATTAATGCAGTCCCAAACTCCAGCTTTTTACCTTATCTACCAATCACAAAAAGAGAACAGAATTTGCTTTTGGCTACCTCTTAAAAGAAAATGCCAGCCCAGTATCCATGTGTAACTAAAAAGTGAGATATATGTAGTTTAAAAAGTGAAATATATCTAGTTTAAAAAATGTATTTATTCCTCCTCCAAATGTGTTTTGCCGATCAAAGCATAAATCTCATAAAAATTTATAGGCTTACAAGGAAAACTAAGTCCAAGATATTTCTATGCTCTTGCACATAAACAGACTGCTGGCAGCTAATCTCTCTGATTATGCAAAGATGGAATTATAGTGTGAATTACTGATGGGCTTGTAGGCTTGAATTCCCCTCTTCAAAAAGACCAAATTCTTCTATATTCTGTGACAAATGACCTACCTAGCTGTTCAGTCATGCAGGGGAACGAGCTCAGAAGCTGATGGGACTGTTGATACTAGTGAAACTTGGTTGTAAAAAACCTCATCCGCTCTGAGTGCTAGCAGTTTGTCTCAATATAATTAATGTTATTTCCTTTGTCTCAGCTTTATACTTTGTTTTCATTCATCACAGCCTTAAAATGTGAGAGGAAGGAAGAAAAATAGGATCATACTTTTGTGAGGAGCCTGCCAAATCATCACAAAATACATGCACAAAATTATTGGTTGAAACGAATAATTACAGCTATGGTCAGTGAAATTTAATGAAATTGAAAATGTTCTTCATCAGCCTCATAAACTCATATTTTTAAACTACTTGCAAGGTTTTGTAAGAGCTACATTAAAAATATTCCTTGTAGTTGAAGAACTGTGTGTAGAGGCCAGGTTTTCAAAGTCTCATATGCCTTACAGATGTACATAGGGTATTAAATAAGGACTCAAATCCATTCAATATATAAAAGAAATGCGCAAGTACTCACAAGAACCTAAGCACCACTTCTGTTAATGACATAGTAGTGTTGATGGATTGCTCTTACAGCAACTTCCCATTTTCTTCTTTCAGAGTGGAATTAATTTCCCTCTTCTTGTTCTTTATTAACCTACTTATGTAAATAAAAACTAAAAATATATCTCCCAAATTTCCAAAGAATCTGAGGCTACCATACATTCACCAAGAATTTTCTGCCACTTGGACAACTGTTGCAGTTGATGAAGGAAGAATTTTCAGATGACCTCAAAGGAAAAATGCAGAAAATTACACCAAAAATATTTTCATATGTGAATACTTGATAAGTAGGCTACAGCAGATATGAAATTTATTTGTATGATCTGAATTATTTTTTTTTATCATCCTTTTCAAGTGCAAGGATTAGGAGAGGGAGATCCCTAGGAAGACAGTAATTTTGTTAAATATTGTATAACATCTATATGCAAAAGTTGTCAAAGCTGCAATTCATAGGATACATCTACTTTTTTGGGAGGAGACAATTTTTCAGAGCTATCTTTTCATCCAGGACATCTCTTTTTTTTTGATATAGAATTTTTGTACAGAATCTTATCAAGTGAAAAAATTAACCCTACACCCAAGTTGACTTCTGCTCAGATGTCACGTTTATCCCCCTATTATTGGCAGCAGTCATGGGACAGCAACCTTCATTCCTCTTGAGCAACAGTTGTATTTCTGTCAGCTTTGAAGGCTGTTGTCACAAAAAAAGACTGTACTTACGCAGGTCTGCAAATATGGGATCGCTGTTGCTTTAACAGGCCACAGATTTTACTAACTCTGTAAAGCCTCATGACTCTTTTTTTTTTTTTTTCAGATTTGCTTTGTCTGGGCTGATTTTGGCTTTTCTGGCACTTTGTTTTAGCTTGCTTAGCTGTAACAGACATTGTCCATGTGAGTATAAGCCATTTTGGTTTGGTTTTGATTTTAACATTTTGGTTTTGGTTTGATTAGCTCTGAACAATTTTATATAGTAAGTGCAATATCTAGTGTTACAAAAACTTTTATTCATTTTTGTTAAGTAATAAGTATTGATAAAAGGTTTTCTATAAGGAATTATTAATAGAATTATGATGGGATTCATGGAATATTGTTGGCGTGTAGAGGAGTAAAAACACAACATGATAACAGAAACCTTGGAAGTATGAGCACAGAACAATACCAAAGGCCTCAGGGCTAAGAACAGGTTAACAGTTGTCAGTTAATTATTAAAGGAGTGCAACCTTGTAAACCTGATAGAATTTTTTTTCAGGGTCTAACAAAGAAAGCAGAGAAAAGGTACTCAGGTTGTGTAAACCAAGCCAAGTATAGTAAATGTGGATGTAGTGTAAAATTACAGAGCAATGAAGAGAGAACAAGGTGTTCTCAATGTGTCAAAATAGCCCCCAACAGTGAGGAAGAAGCCCCCACTACCAACATCTGGATTCCCACACCAGGACCTATATCCTGATGAAGGAGTTGGGATGCTGACAACTCACTATAATGCCCTCAGAAGAGCATTTGTTATGTAAGCAGGAAGCCATAGAAAAGATTGAAAGTTATCCATGGGACAGCAATGTGCCCTTGTGGCCAAGAAGGCCAATGGTACCCTGGGGTGTATTAAGATTGTGGCCAGCAGGTCGAGGGAGGTCCTCTTCCCTCTCTGCTCTGCCCTAGTGAGACCACATCTGGAATATTGTGTCTAGTTCTGGGCTCCCCAGTTCAAGAAGCACAGGGAAATTACTAGAGAGACTCCAGTAGAGGGCTACAAGGATGGTTATGGGATCAGAACATCTTTCTTACGAGGAAAGGCTGAGAGACCTGGAGCTGTTTAATCTGGAGGAGAGAAAACTGAGAGGGGATCTTATTAATGTTTACAAATATCTGAAGGGTGGGTGTCAAGTAGAAGGGACCAGTCTCTTTTCAGTGGTGCTCTGTGATAGGATGAGGGGCAATGGTCACAAACTGAAACACAGAAGTGCCACTTCACTATGAGGAAAAACTTCGTTATTGTGAGTATGATGGAGCACTGGAACAGGCTGGCCAGAGAGGTTGTGGAGTCTTCCCTAGATACTTTCGAGCCCCACCTTGACATGTTTCTCTATGGCCTGTCCTAGGTGATTCTGTTCTGGCAAGAGGGGGTTTGGACTCGATGATCTCCAGAGGTCCCTTCCAACACCTACCATTCTATGATTCTATAAATTATGTGCTGCTTAGGCCCACAAAGACTATACAAGTTGTAGCATAATCTGCTTTCTGATCAGCACAAAGAAAGTTCATGCTTCCATTGTGGAATTTCATATGAGAAAAGACACTTTCTGCTCTTTCAAACTGCAAGTTTTCATCAGCCTGTTCAGCCAAGAGAAGTATCAAAGATTTAAAGAAAGGCTGTCAAGAGAAATCATTAAAATGTTGAGCAAAGCAACTATATATGGGTCACTCCAACCCATATAGTTATTTTTAATGGTTATTCCAGCCCTTCAATATAGACAATTTTTAAAGCTTAAGGACCATGATCCTCTGAAAATGAGGTTCACATAATGATAGTGAAACCATGTCAGTTCTCACAATGTATTATTATCTCTCCAAAATACCTCTTTGGAGTAGCACCTTGATACATTTTGTAACTCTTTCTTTGAGTCACTAGGCCTTAGGAAATTCTTGAGGAAATGACAGAACCTTTTTAAGATGATAGCTGGAAATGACCAGTCCAAGGAATTTTAGATAGTATTAAACTTCTTTTGCTTTTATTCCTTAATATTCCAGTTATGAAATTGATTCATAAATGGAAAATACCCAGACTATTTTCTGACTGAAGTAATAGAAGTGTCATAAATAAACTGCTGGAATCAAATTTGTTGGCTATGTACAGCAGACTTGAATTTTCTCCATCACTTTTATAAAACGTAATTGCATTTGCATGTATATATACAGTACTTTTTGTGAATAGTGAGGTCATATCCCTTTGTCTCCTTCATTGATTAATTGCCTCAGTGGCATGTCTTTGGCTAGCAAATTTGATGAACATTGTGCCATGCATTATTTGTAAGTAAAACGGATTCATACCATAATACCAAAGAAAGGCAGAGGAATGAGACATGGAAGGCCTAGGTGGTATGTCCAAGGTCATGGGAAATGTGTTTACACAGCCAGCAGTTGAATGCTGATCTCTTAATCCAGTGCTTTAACCACATGCAATCATATTCCTTTAGAAAGTCTGAGAAAAGCATATTCTAATGCAACAAATTCCTGTTATGTAAAGGGATAGTTCTTTGCATATGTATGCGTATTTGTTTCTTCTGTAGACAGTTGTTTAACTATTTGAGTATTCATTGAAAAACACTTTAGCCCAGAAATTAAATGACTTGGTAGTTTCAGTAAACCTAAGATGATGACAATGTATGTAATACAAAATCATATCTCAACTGAAAGCTCAGATAATTTCATGATCAAGCTTCACTTGATGTTACATTAAAATGTGGAAAAGAATTGTGTATGATTCAAAAGCATACTATAGTACATTACATGAAATCTATAATTAATCATCTCTGCCAGTTGTTTTTGGTTAATTTGGTCTTTTTGTTTGATTGTTTGTTTGTTTGTTTTCAGCTGGTCTAGATATCTCAGAAAATACCAAGACCTGTATCCTGTATTTTCTCAAAAGTTATCTGAGGATAGAATTTTTGAAAAGGTGTAAGGGATTCACAAATGCAGATTGTATGTGGGAGACTATCTTGCACAGCTTGTGTTCTTACTCTCCTTGAAAAATATCAACGTAAATCACCAATTCATAATTAAACTCAGTCATATTCTATATGGTTTCCATTTGTAATGTGAATATTTCACTAAGGTACCATAAATATTAGACACAATTCACTGACAAACAAAAGCATATGTTATCAATGCTTACATAGTAAGTTTGTCAACAGAGCCCAGGAATTCTGGTATTTACTCTTCAGTCATCAATAAGAAAATATAAACTGTATATAGTTCATTAAGTTATTATTAAATATATATATATTAATAAATCATAGTATTGCTTTATTTTACAATTTGTGATGTCTTCTGCTCATTACTTCAGAACAATAGGATATGCAGAAATACAGATTATAATAAGGTGACATATTACCATATTAGAATTAACCTGGGGAATTATATGCAATGATGGTGGCAAGTTGATGGTAACAGTGGGTTTAACAATGGGAAGTATATTAAATTGAACTGATTATTTAGTACTAAGCAAACATTACTTAGCCATCTCAAATAATTCAATTCAGCAGATATGCTGAAATTAAACCTAATATTCAGCTGTCTACTTAGCATATTGTCTTTCTTAAACAGAAGATATATTCTAAACACATAAAAATATGTGAAGGAAAGACCTGAAGTGCAAATACTATCTCTGACATCAATGTTAATCTTTTAAAGGAATATTTTCTTCCCTCAGGTATTCATTAATTGGGGAAGGGCATAAAGCTAACTCAGACACATATTTAGTTAGTTAAGAAATCCTGTTAAGAAAGCAAGTTGGGAGAGTGGGGTAGGATCTAGAGGTATCTCGAATCATCAAGATTAGGGATTAAATTACTCAGGGTCTTCATCAGCTTTTCATAATAACAGTAAGGCTCATTCTTTTTTTTTTTCCTCAATTCGTCTTGGCTCCTAGATTTTGAGAGTAAGATTCAGAAAAATCCACTCTTTTCAGATTTCAAAAAAACCCTTACATCCTTTCCAGGGAGACACAAGAGTAATCACTTTGCAGTAGGATTCTTTGTCTGTGTAGTATCATTACAAATTATTTTATCTAACTCTCGAAGCCATGTCTTGAAAAGTCACGAAGCCATGCCTGGAAAAGTCACAAGCCTATTTAGTGCTATTGCCTAAGATTTGCTTCAAGAGATTTCATGTGCTCAGCAATACATCCTATTTCATTCACTTTAGCATGTATCTCCAGAATACTGAAACTCTTTTGCGTGGAATATGGGGAGAGCATAGTTTGCAAGAGTTTGTATGGAAAAGGACTACATTACATAGATAACTTTCCTAAGGAAACCTGCCCCATCTTCATGCAAAGAAAAAAAAATAAAATATCCAGACTGACTGGCTCCTTCTGAACTTTTGACTGATTTTCAAGAGGAATTTCTCTGTGTTTGTTCTCTGAAGAATGTGTTAGTCTGTGGTTGCTAATTTTGTTTATGGGACTTGAGATATGAGGTAAGAGTGCAGGAGGATGAAGATCTGCACACAGCAGATGGCATCACTTGTGCCCTGTAATTCTGTGGAAGCCCTAGGAGTGTATATATAAACTGTGTAAGAATTACTTTTAGTTGGAATACAGCAACAGCCATTTAAATAAAAGTTTATATAATAGTACTTTTTTTTTTTTTTTTTTTTTTTTTCATTTCTTTAACCGGGAATCTTTATTCCCAATACTTACTTGAATTAACATTTATAGCAATATAATTTTTTCTGGATAAGGGATGTATAGTTTGTG
>WTSP01019449.1:26222-41935 GCA_025331215.1 Actenoides lindsayi | reverse complement strand
TGTAATTTGGTGGAAGCCTAATGAGTGTATAAAAAAACGTTGTAAAAATTATTTTTGTTGGAAAAAAACCAACAGCCTTTTAATTAAAAGTTTATAAAATAGTACTTTTTTTTTTTTTTTTTTTTTTTTTGCATTACTCTACCTGGAGATCCTAATCCCAAAGACTTACTCAAATTAACATTGAGATCAATACAATTTTTCCTGAATAAGGAATGTAAAGTTTGGAAAGGACATAGTGTTCATAAGTGAGAGAACAGCTTCTTTGTATGGAACTGTGAATCATACAACAGATTTGCTGATTAGAGCACATATTGCCTGCAGCTGAAGAGCTGATTATTTACTATTATAAATCAGACAGTATTTAGCTGAGGATAACTTCAGATTTTAGAGATAAAAAAGTCATTAGGGGTAAAAGATAGGGTGAAAATATAATAAATTAAGTATCTAAGCCAGTCAGAGACTAGATTTCTGTTCCTGCTCCAAAAATGTGAGTGTCTGGAAGCACTGAGCTTTCACAAATTCTGAGCCTGGCCTGGAAACCCGTTAGATATTTGTTGCCCTCTTGCATTGAACAGAAGGAAAGAAAAAATGATGCTGTTAATGCTTCAAACAACATGCATATACAAATGGAAAAAAAACCAGTAAAATAACTATATTCCATCTTGTGTAGATTAAATAGCAGTAGATTTTCAAGGGATTTGGAAAGTAAAGTTCCACTTAGTATAAGTAAGAAAACTTGTCTCTAATACCTTTATTTTGTTTGCTTTAAAATCCATTCATCATTCCTTAGAGCAGAACAGACTGGGAATATAAAACAACCACTCAGTGATATAAGCAGTTTAAATGTTTTAAAACCTGTCTGCCTATCTGCAAGTGAGCTACTGTGTATTACCTAGATTCTGACATTAATGTTCTTTTCAGATTTCCTATTGCTGAATTTTGTCTTCTTAAGGCTACCTGCACTTTGGTCCCTATTACTGTCACCATCCACAAAGGGTAAAAAAAGTCTGTAAAAGAAAGAGAAAATTTGCTATTCTAATGGAATGCTCCTATTCTCACTGTATCAGAGGCAATCTTTTATTGTATTTGACCACTTTTCAAGGCATAATAGGATATCTGACATAGAAAAGATACTTTGAGATTATTGAAATCTAGACATGAGTCTTTCACAGACCCAAAATAATTTCCTGACTAGTTTCCTGCTGTCAAGGCAGCTAGTTCTTTCTTCTAGTCTCTTTGCCTGTTATTCTAGCTACTAAAGCGAATGTCTTCTCTTAAAAGCATAGAATAACAGGATATCATATCTATGCTTGTGGGGTTGAACCTTTCAATAGGTGATAATTTTCTCCTATTTCTATTTTCAAAGAGTAAGCCTAAGCAGTCTACACAAAAATTTCTCTTTAAATGTGTGCATAAACTACTTTAGACCATAGCTCAAACTAGTAGAGACTACAGATCATGCAGAGGCAATCCATCTGCCTCTCATGCCATATGCCAGTTTGCCTACTTCGTGTGTGCTAGGAAGTAGATCTATTAGATGTTAAGTCCTCAGTAAACTTTTATCGGATTATGGTGTGTCCATAATGTAGTATGTACAATGAAAAGAAACTGGTTTACAATGGATACACTTTCTTTGTATCTACACAGTGATAATCAGGCAGTAAAATGTGGTGGTCTTAGATTGTGCAAATATGTGTTCATCAGAAGTGAAGAGCTGTAGGCTCCTGCACAGTTGTTTTTTTGTTTGGTTTTTTTTTTTTTCTTTTTGTCTCCTCAAAACAATGTGTATCTTTGGGCTTATGTGTCTAACTTTATGATAATTTTTCAGTAAGCAAAACTATGTGGCTTATTCACACTGTCTACTGTAACCAATTAACCAGATCTTTGTGATGCACCTCATCTAACTTTTAACTTCAGACAGTTTAGATTGAGTCAGCACTATATCCTCCTGTAGATGTTTATGTTTGAGCTTGTCACCCTACTCTGTCTCCATAGTTGAATAGGAAAAGATAAAATACATCCTCAAAATTATTTTGTTTCTCCATTGACTACAAAGAGAGTTTAGGGTGACTAGCTCTGATATGGTTATTTATGTTCAATGAGATGAAACCTAGGTGCTGAAATTATCAGCCCTGTCTCCATTTGCCACCTATAAAGACAACTATGGGAAGAACTTGATTTCATTCCGCTCAAATAAGAACCAAAGCTTGACAAGGGTGTTCTGAACAAGTTCACTTCCCACTCACTTTGCAGAAAGCCTCTTTATCTCAGGAATGTCAAATGGGATGCAAAACACAGACAATGTGAGCGCCTTCTCCACCCTCCCAGCAAATCAGTGGAACAGCTAATTTAATCTGACATTGATTTAGGGCAAGTTTTATAAGTATGAGGATCATAGAAATTTTAACTCATGAAAGTTCATGGAATCATGGAATTGTTGACTGGAAAATACCTCTCTAGTTCATCTTTCTACTTGAGGCAGTAGTCATCAACACTTGCCCAAGCATTGATTTATCTAAGTCCTAAAAACCTCCAGAGATGGAGATACCTCAGCTTCTGTTGGAAATCTTGTGTTGCACTGCATTTGTAGTCAGTATGCTTGTTATTAGTATTCTAAAATTGATTTGCAGTATTTGAAAATGTGAGGTATGGTATATGAATTGCTTGTAAAAATAAGGAAAAAATCATTAATTTAGTCAAGATAATGAAACTATAACAGACATATTTAAGTTTTAGAACACTTCTACTTTAATGAAACAAGATGATCATAACTATGTATATAAGAAATACATTTGTTTACGGTCTACATTCTTTGCAAAGCATTGAAATATCCTTCAAATTCTAATGCTACTGTAATATTTGTTCCATATACTTCCATTCCATTTCCAATTATTTGCCCATTTGTTGTTCTTGAACTAATTCCTCAGTTTAATAAGTCTCCACAATGGGATGCTTTTCTGACCTTCAAACTATATTTTTTTCCTGTTACTTACTTACACCATGCTGTTGAGCCCCTCTAATTCATATTTATTGTCTCTTTTGTTTCTCTTCTACAGTCTTTTTGTAATTTTGGATGCTGCAAGTGCTCGTATTCCACAATGATAAGCCCAGTGTAAAACTTGTTTAGACTAGATTTTTCTTAATAGCAATAAGGAGCACAGTTTTTCACATAGTTTCACAAGAGGGGACAATTTATTTATTTGTTTCTTTTTTGAACTCAAGAGCATTTGGAGTTTGGAAGAACTCATAAACAAATGGCTAAATGCTTGGGCATTTTGGCTCTTATTTATAACACTTCAACGAATTTGTCTTGGGTTTACATAAACATAAAATATCCCTAAGCATGCCACTCTAGGAAGTTATATGTAGAATAGTTTTATAGCCCTGTTGACTAAGGATAGCCTAGTAAGTCAGAAGCAGCAGCTGTTCCCTTTGCTAGCCAAGCAATTCAAGCAGCGTTTGCTCATCAGTTCATTTTTTCTTAGCATGATCCTGTGACAGAAAACAATAAGTGTCTTGGCTGACAAAAAGCCTGAGTTTAGATCTAACTACACTCTTCTGCCAGAAGTAAATGTTTATACCAAGTTCCAGATTTCCCTTTTCCTCTCAAGAACAGTTCAGAGAATCCATTACAAATAAAAAGTGCTTATAAAAATCTTATGCAAATTAAGAAAGCTATAGATTTTTAAGTACTGCTATATTTCAAGGAGTAATGAAGGGTTTTGTAGGTTTCTTTGACTTTGACTATCTACAAAGACTAAATTTTGTTTAAAGGTCCTTTTTACAGAGACTGACCTAGTTGAAATGAAACTGTTTCATAACATCTTTCATGTCCAGTTTGGTTAATGAGACAAAAAAGTCCTTAAGCATTAATGACCCAATCACCCTCTTACTGTTGCAAATAATAAATAAAATCATGATGGATGTTAATTGTAATAAGTCTTACTGAATAAAGCTGCCATGTCTAAACTGTTCTTCCAATAATGGAGAAAAAAGTATAAGTTAAAGAAAGTCTCAGTTTTCAAGCCAAGCGGAATTACACACTATGGTAGATGCAGTTTCCGTCTCTCATCACAAAGTACCAGCCAGTACATCAAGAAAGACAGCAATAGCATAAAAAATGGAAAAGAATGAGGTGACATATTGAAAGAGGAACACAAGGACGTTAGAGTCAAGCCACAGGCAGGGCACATGCCCGATTGCATGAAAAGGCTTCAAGGAATACAACTGCTGGAGTTCTGCCCCCTTCCATATCCTCAGAACATCAAAAGTAACCTGAATACAAAGAACAATTTCAATTAATTTAGTTGTATTTGTCTACTTAGTTGGTATATTGTGAAAATTGAACACATAGTGTTTATAATATGCTTTGAAAATAAAAAGTAGCAGATAAGGTATATTTAATTATTATTTTAGACACAGTAGTCACTGTGGTTAGAATTGTGAATTGTTTTTTCAGCCTGAATTCTTAGTCTCAGGAGTTGCAGCTTTCTGAAATTTTTTATACTTTGGTATATATACATATAATCCAACTTCAAGCAAAGACTATTTGTCTTTTTTTTTTTCCTCAGGCTACATAAATGTAGAGAATAAGAAAGACCTGTGCATATCTAGTCTGACCTCCAGTATAATATATAATGTATATGACATAATAGTTCAGACAATAGTTCCAGCTTTCAGTAGACTGGCAATCATGTATTCTCTTTAGAAAAAGGCACTCTGTCCTAAGTTTTTTTCAGGAAACGAATAATGCCAACAATTACATTTTAATATGAGCCATGCAACAAAATATACTTTTCCACTTAAAAAAAAAAAAAAAAAAGAGGGAAATAATTCATGATAATTTAACAGCTCTGATACTGAAAGAATTAAAAACTGGACTCTGAAATTTGGAAGGAATAGATCTTTCATTAAAAGCCTTAGAAAATGTTAGGAAATTTAATCTGATTTCACAGGGCTATACAAATTTTAAATGCATGCAGTACCTCATTGTAACTTCTATTCAATCCTGGTAAAATATTCCTCCCTGGTAAAATACAAAGTAAACCAGTAAAGTGCTATTTCAAGGAACCTATCTGCAGATTAACATGTACATAGAGTTAGAGTGCATAACAGTTCAAGGGAAAGCTGTTTCCCACCAGTTTTGGAAATATAAAATTAAAAAGTTAGCTTTTCATGTTGGCATCAAAATGTAAAGATAATTCTCATCACTACTGAAAAGGAAGTAGAAATACCCAGATGAAGTTATTTTATACAGTGACTCCCCTGAGTACAATTACCCAATGTTAGAGGCCCTGTTAAAAGCTCATCTTATTAGGCATAAATGCCTATATACCTGCATTAAAGGAATGTTGAGATGAATTATACTGTGGCTGAAGCTCATCCTTGTGTGTTTATCTAGCTTGTAAACAGTCCCTAGATACTATCACCAGCTTCTACAGCTTAGAGAATTGTCACGTCTACTGCAGACAGTCCTTGGAAATTATGGAATGAAAAGCATGCCATAAATTGTTACTCAATGATGCACTGCAGATTAAACATACTGTGTAGAACAACAGTGAATAGATGCCAGAAACAACAGGCTAAATAAAGATTTGAACCTACAAAGACCTGCATTTACTTTTTTTAAGCAGCATGTGAGTGGGAACATGGGAGCAAGTATTTCTTCTCTATAATAAATGCATTCAGAATCAGGCTATAAGTTTTGTAGTTAATGGACATAGCTTCTAAAAGACACCTAATAAAACCAGCACTGTTCAGACATAAGCCACTAAATTAACTTAGTTAACTGGTTCATCCTCTCAATTAGATTGAAAGAAATCTATACTTCTAGAAGGGAAATACATAGCAGAGTTGCTGATTAAAATCCCATAACACAAAACATTTCAGCAAGTAATTAGTCTGAACCACCTGTTTAATTTCTACCGAAGTTAAGGAAACTTTTGTACATGTTCTAGGACTTTCCTGAACAGTTAAGGGATTCTATTATTAAAATGCTTACCATAGACAAAAAGAAAAAGAACATGCTATATAAAGTTCTGATTTACAAGACAGTTATTCTAAGATGTTCTTCAGTTTGCTTATAGAAGACCGGGGGAGGGAAAAATAATCACAGGTATCTAGGAGACCAATACAGAAAAAATACAGATGCTATACTAAGATATGGCTTTGTATTATAATGTATACTTTGTTAAAGATTACAAACACTTATTATGCACTCAGGTCATACACAAAACCTTGAATTTGTCACTCCTTGTCTATACAGTGCTCAGACAGATGGACTTAACATTCTCTCACTGTCATTCTTGTCATGAATATGTGTTCTATGGGGATCATTTGCTAAGAGTAACATGAAATATAAAAGTATTTTAAAAATGGGTAAACTATGACTGGTGATCTAATCACTAAAAATAATTGTCAAGAAACAATTAAAAAGAAACAGATATTTCAGGCCATGAGTCCACATACCAGGGATGGATAGATAAAACTATCAGAATTCAATGAATTAACATATCTGGGTTTCTTTTACTGCACATGAAAATCTATATAAGCAAATATTAATGACAGTATGAAGATGGCATCAATGTTAGTAACTTTGAAGAATGAAGGTCATCCTTTCCTTGGCAGCTCTTACATGCAGTAGTCTTCTGTTTTTATTTAGTGTTTGTTTTTGGGGTTCGGTTGGGGATTTTGTTTTTTTGTTTGTTTGTTCGGGGGAGTGTATGTGTGGTTTTTTTGTTGTAGTGCTTTGTTTCTTTGGTTTTTGTTTTGTTTTGGTTTCATTTGTTTTGTTTATTGTTTTGGGGTTTTGGGGAGTTTTTTAGCTTGTTTAGTGGCATGAGTTCTGAATATGAGTTTTGAGTATGGTAGTCTGTGTACATTTGCCCAGACCGTGAAATGTTATTTAGAAGTCTTTTAAGAACTATTATCAGTAAAAGGAAACTATACCTCTTAACGTGCAGAGCATGAAGTCATTTAACATGAAACAGATGAGACATAGAGAGAGGTTTTTAAGCTATTTTTGCCTCAAGCTTCTCCGTGGGGAGAGGATACAGAGCTAAAAGGATCTGTGGCTTTATTTATAACCCTATTTAAATCACAAAAATAACTTCAATTTTTTCATAATCTGTCTCATAAAAATATTGCTTGAGAAACCTGTTTTTACTTTGCTTTCAATTAAGAGATTTGCATCCCATTGAAACCAGTGTAGCATGTTATATCAGGAACCTACACCTTAATAAGGATACTATTTCTGATATTTGGGGGGGAGGAATTTAAATATAGAAATATTAGAATATATAAAGTTTATATATCCTATACATAGAATACATAGAAAATACATTTCTTGTAAAATAAATGTTCTAATGTTAAACTTAAGTCAAATATATATAGATCAGGTCCATGAAACAAATATTTACCAAGATAGATGGAAAAATACTTTCCCATTAAGTGAAAAATGAGGGAATAGGTTATATAGAAAGAATGCAGGTAGTGAAGGGAAGAAGTAGAAGAGTGGCTAGAATGTGTTATTATGGAAATAGCTATCACAGAGAATTAATAACTTTTTGGATGCACAGACAGCAACAGGTAGAGTAATATAAACATGTATTAGTAGAGGAAAAAGCCATAAAGAACTTGTCTATTCCATGATCAGATCATAATCATATAATAGTTGGCTACCTGAATTCCAGTGTTATCTCCATAAGCATTTGCAAGAACAGCTTGTGGGAATTCAGTTTTGCCCTGAATGGAGCATAGATGTTTATATGGAAGCTCTTATTTTCTTAAGGAAAGAATAAGAGAAAGCATGCAATAGAGAAGGGCCTGTTAAACAGTGATCAGAATTAAGGAGGTATGCGTAAAGCCAAAAGCAAATCACAGAAACTATAAAAAAATTCTGGATAAATGTGATCCATGAGGGAGCTAATTTTCACTGCTGCTGTGTTCTGGAGGAAAATATTTTAACCTCCTCTACAGATGCAAGAGATAAAAATTCTGGAGCCTCAACCCTACATGTTACCTTAACTTCATGACTAACTTCCAAGTTGTGTTGAAAACATGGTGTATGAGATTCAACATGGCCAAGCATCAGGTCCTGCACTTGGGCCACAACAACCTCTGGCAATGCTGCAGGCTTGGGGAAGAGCAGCTGGAAAGTTGCCTGACAGAAAAGGATCTGAGGGTGTTGGTAAACAGCTAGCTGAACATGAACCAGCAGTGTGCCCAGGTGTCTAGAAAGGCCAACAGCCTCCTGGATTCTATCAGAAATATTGTGGCCAGCAGGAGTAGGGAAGTGATCGTCCCCCTGTACACAGCACTGGTGAGGCTGTACCTAGAATACTGTGTTCAGTTTCGGGCCCCTCACTACAAGAAAGACATTGAGGTGCTTGAGCATGTCCAAAGAAGGGCGATGAATCTGGTGAAGGATCCAGAGAACAAGTCTTAAAAGAAGCAGCTGAGGGAACTAGGGTTGTTCAGCCTGGAGGAAAGGAGGCTCGGGGGAGACCTTGTTATTCTTTACAATTACCTGAAAGGAGGTTGTAGCAAGGTAGAGGTCAGTCTCTTCTCCCAAGTACCCAGTGATAGGACGAGAGAAAATTGCCTCCAGTTGTGCCAAGTGAAGTTTATATTGGATATTATAAAAAATTTCTTCACTACCGGGGTTGTCAAGCACTAGAACAGGCTACCCAGAGAAGTGGTGGAGTCATCACCCCAGGAGGTATTTAAAAGACATGTAGATGTAGCACTTAGGGACATGGTTTAGTGGTGAACTTGGCAGTCCTGGGTTAATGATTGGACGCAATGATCTTAAATGTAATTTTCAACCTGAACAATTCTATGATTCTATAATATTCTTTGACTTGTGAATGCTGAATCTACTATTTTAGCTACTCCAAATTAGAAGCTAGGCACCCTCTTAGCTAGTATGATTAGAAATTAGAGGACAGATGTTTATCTATTTCTGTGTGCCCAATACCAAAGGCTCATTATCATAATTCATGTCATTTAAACCATCATCTTATCTTTTTCTCCTACCAGCTTTCCACTGTCAGACCTAGACTTCATGTCCAGGAGGAAGACTTAAGTATAGTATTGAGTAAGCTGACTAAAGATGGCAAATAACCTCCATGCATTAGTCTAGGATTCTGTGAGTATGTTAAAACTAATGAGAAACAGAGTGGTAAGCATGATCAAAAACTGAGCCCCTGGCAGTCTACTTGCCTTATTTGTTTAGACCACTCCAGGTAGCACTCTCTAGGACAATGCCTGAGCAAAGGTCTGAAAGATTATTTTGGGCACCACTCCAAAAACCAGAATTGATCTGCACAATTTGCCTACTTTCTCTCTGTATAGTCCTTTACCACCTGGGGCTATTCACCCTCAAGGATCATAAATTCTTTTCATCTAACTTCTAGGGTTTGAAACAGTTTCATGATATAAAAACACTCCTCTGGTTGGCCTAAGTTCAACCACTGAATTGTTTCAGACACATTCAGCTGAAAAAGCAGAGAAACTTCTATTTGTTTGATAGGGCCAAGGAGCTACAGCATGCAGCCCAGAGGCCTGAGTTCAATGTAGTGCGGATGCAGCTGCTGTGCTGTAGAAGTAGTCAGCCTTAGGCACCATAGATATCAGACAGTCCCCACCAGGTGCCCTTAGAGAAGAAGGAACATAATTAGACCACATTTTCCTTTAATTATCAGTATAGTCATAGTCCATGTGTCCAGATAGAAGTGCAACTTTGGTTTATGAAATCTGTCAAATGAACCAGCAATGGATCTCTAAGAATTAATGGAAAAAGCAGCAGCAGTGAAGCATCTAGGGCTGAAGACAATTAACAATCCAGAAAGATGAAAAGCAGAGGATTGAAATGACATTGCTATATCAACTCCAGTAAGCTGAATGTGCCTGGCATAGTTCTGTGACACAGAGGCCAGTCAGCATGAAATGTCCTACAACCAGTTATACATACCTTTTACCCTACCAGGATGGTAGCATGCAAACTGTCGGTTGAGAAAGCTCTTTGGCCTTTGCCAACCCATGATAGGTGTCGAGGAGATGTTTAGCACAGGACCAGTCTGTTGGTTTCCAGCATGGATTATTGAGATCTAGGTTCTGGAATGATCAAGAATCACATCCTCCAAATTCAAGAACGGTTCACCCCAGAGAACAGGAACTAACACAAGTGTGGACAAGGCAATCCTCACAAAACTCAAATATAGAAATGAAACATACAAGATGTGGAGACAGGGACGGGTGACCTGGGTGGAATATAGTGACTGTCCAAGCAGGCAGAAATGCAGATATTAAAGCCAAAATCCACCTGGAGTTGAGTCTAGAAAGGGATTTGAAAGGCAAAAACCAGATACATCAACAGCGAAAGGAAGACATGTGAAAATGTGGATCCTCTGAGGTGGAGTGGCAAAGAATATGGAAAGACATGAGGTAGTCAGTGTCATCCTTACCTCAGTCTTCAGTGGTATGACCAGCCTTCATGAATCCCAGACCTCTGTGACTACTGGGAAACAACTTGATGGAGAAGGATGAGGTTAGGGATCATTTAAGTAAATGAGACATAAAAGAATCCACTGTAAAAGGTTATGTGGAAAGAACGTGTCTGCTCCTTTAAGGGCATCTAGTTAAGGGCCTTTTTCACTGCAACAAGGGATAATAAGAAGAGGAAGAAGCCATACCAAGAACATACAGGGACACAAACCTGACTGAAAAATGATAATGGAGACAGTGATAAGAATCAAATCTGGTCAGTCATGGTAGGATATGTGGCAGTGGCGAATGTGTATTCCAGTGAGGTTATCTGATCAGGGATCTTGTCAGTTTTGAAACTGAGGGAAAAGGGAAAAAGCAGAAAAAAATTACAGCAAACACAGACCTGACAAACACTCCTGGAGACAATGACAAGACACAAACCTCACCAGTCGCACTCAAGGATGGTCTATCCATACACTACATGTGTCACTTCTAGAAAGATCAACCTGGACTTTGCAACTGATAAGACTCTAAACCAGGGGACAGCCAGACTGGGAGAGGCATGGATATAAATAAAGCTGTACAGACCCATGGGGGGACATGTATGGAAAGGGGGAGTGGGAAGGAACTAAAGGGTAAAACAGAGAAAGTGGTATAAAAGGGGCTGACTGTGTGTAAAATGAGCCTTGTGCCCAGTCACTGCAGTCTGCCCTGTGTTACTAAATCCTTTCTCAACAACCAGTCTGCGTAATCTCACTCTCTCTCCTGTGTGTATCAGGGATGCAAGGGCTCACTGCCAGCTACTGAGAGAGGATATGGGTGTGAGGGGACAGACTGTCAACTCCTGGGGTCAAATCAGGGATGTAGTCACCCCTGGTCTGTAGTGTCAACTGCTGTAGCCAGTGGGGTCTTGACACCAGCTATTGGAGCCAGTGGGATCTTTACACTTCAGCAACTGGGGTGGAAAACAGTGTGTGTCCCAAAAAACAGCTACTGGGAGACTGGGTGGGAGTGAAGCAAGTGAGGGGCTCAGCACAGGCAGCTGGAGCAGAACCTCAGGTCACAGCCTGTGTGCTGGGTGCTGGATGTTGGGGGTAAGTGCATTCACTGGTGTGCTCCAAGCTGAACAAGACAGTGAGTAGAAGGCCCCAGGTTTGGGCAGGGGGTTCATGAGGGCAGATGATCCATGCTGGTATTTGGGGGGACCCACAAGTATGAAGTGTCTGTGATACAAGTGCGTGAGTGCTGTGTATGTGCAGCAAGCAGCCAGCTGGACCAGCCATTGTCTGGGATATATGCTCAGCTTAACTCTTGGTTGAACCTGCAAACTGGAAAGTGGCAGTAGTATCCAGCAGTGACAGGGCAGGAGGAAGTCCTGGGTTGGCCAGAGCTGCTGGAGGAGCCGTGCTCCTAAATCCCTTATCTCGTGGGACCTGATGGGCTGTACCCATGAGGGAGCTGGATGATGCAATTATGAGGTCATTCTCAATCATCTTTGAAATGTTATAATGATAAGAGGATGTCCCTGAGGACTGGAAGAAAGTAAATGTCCCTCTGATCTTCAGGAAGGGCAAGAAGGAGGATCCAAGTAGCTACAGACTGGTCAAGCTCACTCTGTTCTCCGTGTTATGGAGCAAATAATCATGGAAACCATTTTCAGATCTATGGAGAAGGTGATGAGAGTAGTGGGCATCATTTTATGAAGCAAAATCATGCTTGACATACGTGATTGCCTTATCCAATGAGATGACTGGCTTAGTGGATGAGAAGAGAACAGGGATCATTCTCTACCCTGAGTTTAGTATGGTTTTCAAGATTACCTCCCATAATTTTCAAACTGAGTGAAGTACAGCTAGGGAGGTACATAGACAGTTGGCTCACGTACTAGAACCAAATGATTATGGTTATCACTATGAAGTCTGAAGGCAATTCACCAGTTCTGTACCCCAGGGATTAAAACTGAGTCCAATACCATGTGATGTGTCCATCATTTTTGGTACACAGTGCACTGCAAGCAAGTTTTCAAATGCTGGGAGTAATGTTTGATAACCAGAGGGTTGTCCTGCCATTGAGTGGGACCTCAGCAAGCTGGAGAACTGGACAGAATGGAATCTAATGCATTTCAACAAGCCAAAACCAAAGTCTGAAACCTGGAGATGAGTAACTTCACATCGGCTCAGAATGACTGACTATAAAATAGCTCTTCAGAGAAGGTACTGGGAACCCTGGAGGACAAGTTGATCATGATGCAGCAAGGTACCTTGCAACAAAGAAGGCCAGCAGTGTTTTAGATTGCATTAAGAGGACTGTTGCCAGGAGGTTGAAGGAAGTGATACTTCCTCTCTGCTCAGCACTGGTGAGACAAATCTGGAGTGCTATGTCCAGTTCTGAACTCCTCAGTACAGGATACAGACTTACTGGGACAAGTCCAGCAAAAAAACAGACATAAAGATGCTCCAGTGGGCTGGAACATCTGACACAGAAGAGAAGTTGACAGAGCTGAGTTTGTTCAGCCTGGAAAAAAGACTCAGGGGGAACTGATCAATGTGTATAAACACCTGATGGGCATGGGGTGTAAAGAAGAAGGTGGCAAACTCCTCTTCAGGGTATGGAGTGATAGGACAAGAGACAATGGATACAAACTGAAATACAGGTAATTTGACTTGAAGATAAGAAAAAAACTTTTTACCCTAGGAATGGTGAAACACTGGAACTTACCCAGAGAAATTGAGGAGTGTCACTGTGGAGATGTTCAAATCTTGACTGGACACAGCACTGAGAAACTTACTCTAGCTTACCTTGCTCTGAGAAGGTATTTGGACTAGATTGTCTCAAATGGCACTTTCCAACCTCAGACATTCTACAATTCTGAAATGCTGTGATTCTGTGACTGGTTTTAAGTATTTCTTGAC
Organism: Actenoides lindsayi; assembly: GCA_025331215.1. NCBI lineage: Eukaryota > Metazoa > Chordata > Aves > Coraciiformes > Alcedinidae > Actenoides > Actenoides lindsayi. The sequence goes on along the minus strand of WTSP01019449.1, from coordinate 28,535 downwards.
TTACTGGAATAGATAAAGCCAGTATGACTGTCTATTAATAGTAATTGATGCCCCTACATAAGAAGTAATTCCACTTTTCTAAACAGTTAAAAAAGAGAATGTGGTTTTTTATTTAAAATACTTACATTATGAAATTACTCACCAATGGAGATTAATCACTCTCTTTTGACTTGCAATGAAGTTGGTGAAGTGTTGCTGTTTAGGGTGTGGAGAGATGCAGCAACACACAAATTCCGCAAGAGCAGGCAAAAGAAGCACCTTTATTAATTTATAACCCCGTTTTATATACCCTAGCCCCATAGGGCGATTGCTCAGTGATCACCCATCTCCTAGTGTGATTTGCTAAAGTCCTACAACGCCCATTTCAAAATATTTTTCCAATGTACCATAAACAGAACTTAGCAAAACACCACGTGTTAGTCTAGCTTACAAAAAACATCTTACTGTTTTTCTTAACACTGGTGAGAAAGGCAGGATTCTCACTGAATATTGTGAGAATCTGAGAAAATCCCTCTGCTAGCAGCTTTTCAGCATCCACAGTGAAGGGTCTAGAGCACAGGTGTTATGAGGAGTGCCTGAGGGAACTGGGGTTGTTTAGTCTGGAGAAAAAGAGACTCGGTGGACACCTTATCACTCTCCACAACTACTTGAAAGGAAGTTGTAACGAGGTGGGGGTCAGTCTCTTCTCCCAAATAAGAAGTGATAGGACAAAAGGAAATGGCCTCCAGTTGTTCCAGGGGAGGTTTAGATTGGATATTAGGAAAAATTTCTTCACTGAAAAGGTTATCAAACACTGGAAAAGGCCACCCAAGAAAGTGGTGGAGTCACCATCCCTGGAGGTATTTAAAAGATGTGTGTAGGTGTGGTGTTTAGGGACCAGGTTTAGTGGTGGACATGGCAGTCCTTGGTTGACAGTTGGACTTAATGATCTTAAAGGTCTTTTTCAACCCAAAGGATTCTGTGATTCTGTGAAAGTGATAATGGATTAAGACAGTAGGAACCAAAAATAATAACTTCAGCATGTGTAGTTCATGATTTTTATTTTTATTTTTAAATCTTAATCTAACAATTAGGAAAGAAAGCATGAAATCAACACCCATTGATCATATCTCAATAATCTGTTCATTTTACAGCATTTCTGGTTATTAAATTGACTTTAAGCTTTGCATACGTATTTTTCAATACATGACCTGACTCATTCTGAAAGTTACTCCTGTTCCACTTCTAGTTCTTGCAAATGATACCTAGCATGGTTTAGGAATAATAACTTTCAGGTTTCTGCTTAGGAAATAGGATGACAAGAAGGAAGAAAAGGAAAGAAAGAGATAATTATAAATTGAGAGGTAGAATAGAAATTTAAATTATTAGTGGAATGTTCTAAAAATCAAATTAAAACTTTATTTTAGTTTTTAGTATGGACAACAATATTGAATGCAGTATCAAGGAGAAGATGAGAGTAGAAAATTAAAAGATCCATATCTGAAATTACATTAAAATCAAGAAATCTAATGCAGTCAGGGATGAAACATTTGTCTCCTCCTGAAAAAAATTGCAAATGAAATTGCAAGTGTAATGGCAACATATTTCAGTAAATGTACCCAATTAGAGATAGTCTTAGGTAATGAAAGAACAGCATGTACGGTTAATAAAAGGAGGTGATCTGGACAGTAATGAACCAGGCCTTAAAAGTACTCAAAACTTTAGAAGGTATTTGGAAGAAAAGAATAATTAGAGACATGAAGGAACATGGTAAATGGGTTAGGTTGTACTAGCGATAGATCATGTGAGCTATTTATCTTTCTTTGACACCTATTTTTTAGAGAAGGGAAATGTAGTAGATGAAACATGTCTAGACTTCAGTGAAGCAGATGACATGTTGCCACAGGAGAAATTACTCATTGAACCTGAGAAGACAGCAATTCACAGGTAGAATTGGCAGATGGAAAATGAAGGTTACTATAGCAAAAACCTCACTAAGCACTTTGAAAAATAAAGTTATTTAATTTCTTTACTTTTCTTTAATGATATTTATTCAAGAAACCAGATCACTGAACATTGTTAACAATACAAAGTTGTGAAACAATTTCTTGTCAAATAGAGACAGAGCAGAGTATTGTACAGGAAGCATTAAATATCCTCAAGATTAACGAAAGGAGGGGTGGAACAGGACAGGGTAGGATGGAGTACAACAGAGCAAAAGGGAAAGGAGAGAGAGGAGAGGAGAGTAGAGGAGAGAAGAGGAGAGGAGAGGAGAGGAGAGGAGAGGAGAGGAGAGGAGAGGAGAGGAGAGGAGGGGAGAGGAGAGGAGAGGAG
>WTSP01019449.1:0-26122 GCA_025331215.1 Actenoides lindsayi | reverse complement strand
GGAGAAAGAGGAGAGGGAGGGGGGAGAGGAGGAAGGGAGAGGAGAGGAGAGGAGAGGAGAGGAGAGGAGGAAAAAGCAAACCAAAATAACATTTCAGTCATGCATTTATGATTAATAGTATGGTCATCTGCTGTATGCTGAGGACGTGTAATTTGAGCCTTAAAGGGAGGAGAAATAGTGAAATGATTGGGAAAGCACAGTGCAGGGGCAAAAAAAAAAGTCAAATGTGATCTAGAAAGTATCCCAGTGAAGATAGATATGAAATAAGGCACTCATTACTCTTTATGTAGAATACCATATACAGTTTTGGTCATCTGTGCTTAAGAAAGCTTAGCTCAGATTTTCTGTCTGTAAATGAATGTTTATCAAGTAGTCTTTAGGAATGGTAGTGCATCTTACTACCCTATGACTAGCAGACAAAAGAGCATGGCTTGCGTATTACAGGAAAGTGAAGAAAAAAAAGGAAGTATTATTTCTCTGCAAATCTATTGGACAAAATACTATATAGAGGAAGGAGCTATATTCATACAAGATGTACAGAAAGTAAAGAACATGTTTCTTTCTGTGTTAGAAAAATTGCAAAAATTTTTCATGTACTGGAAGTGAAATTCAAAACCAAGTTTTCAATTTGAGAGCAGATTCTCAGCTTCTTTTAAGCAATCTATAAACTTTGTGAAAGGGCTTTGATTAGATGACTGCCTGTGAAGGAGTAGACTGGATTTGAAAATGCTGGAGGTATCTTCTAACTCTGCATTCCCTTGATAGATAAGAGACTGTGAAACTTTCAAGCTGAGCATCTTAAGGCATTATATATCTGATTCTATAATCTTCAGTCCTGTCACAGCACCAAATCTTCAGAGACCAGAATCAGTATTAAACTTAAGTATCAGGGGTAGAGCAACGATCTTGCTGCACCTCTTTTCCAGTCATGTAGGTTAACAGAGTTTAAAGCCATGTTGACTTCTACATATCAAAGACAACTCTGCTAATTGTGAGTTACTCTCTAATAGTGAAACATCCTAAAATGACAATTGGCTCAATTGGCATAGGCAAAAAAAAAAAACACAGGAGGAAGCAAGCTGGTATCCATCCTGTATTTCTTTGTATTTCCTGACAAATTGGAGATTTTCTGCTTGGTAGAAAGAAGAAAACTCTTACTTGCTGTCTTCCATGAAGTCTCACAATTTATTTGCATTTAAAATTTTAATTCTTATTTGAAGTATGAGAATCCATGCATTGATGTAGTGTCTCATGGTCCATAACATCCTCCAGGAACATGAACTACATAAATGAAATCTCCACTGTTGCTTGTGGAAGGTTAAAGACAATAAGTAAACACTATAGTACCTTAGTAACATATCTGTTCACTAAGTGAATAGCAGTAAATTAAGTAAGAACAAATTTGTCAACTATGGCTTGACAAATACTTGAACATACCTATCCAGCAATTGTTCAGGTTGGGGTATCTCTTGGAACGCTTTGAAACTAGGGCATGGATTGGGAAAAGTCAGTGAACCCCCACAGTAATACAAGGTCAGAAGTAGTGCAATCTTGGTGTCACCAGGTCAGTGGGAGGGGTTTTATGCCTCTTGCCTAGAGACTGTGCATTTTTCAAGAAGGTTGGAAACCCCTGTGGCTGAGGGCATGAACAACTGGATTCCATATACATGATGACAACTATAATAACTAAATTAGTGAGTAAAGAGTGATTCAGCTTTTTTGATCATCTTTTACTACTGAAGAAGGATCCCTGTTAGCATTTGGGAAGAAGAGCTGTATCTTGGTTTGAGTGAGAACAGAACTAATTCTGTTCAGTGATTTTACTTCTCAGCTCAGTTCCTCTAACTTCACTGTCTGAAGTTAGCAGCATGTTTCACAGACAGTGTCTTCTTCTAGCAGTGATAACACCTGATGTTTAGAGTTACTACCAAGGACTGGTGTGCAGACCAAGGTCACTGCCGGATCTTGTGTACCACATTGTTGGGTGCAGAAAATGAAAGGCCTCACCTGCCTTGCAGGACAGGTGACCCTAAACTGACGAATGAGGTATTCTATCCCATATACATCATCCATCCCATTTCAGTATTAAGCTGAGGGATCCAGGGGGTCTGTGTCTCCTCTCCTCTCTTTTTGCCCTCTTGGACTTCTTTGCCAGCTTTGCTTGGCTTGGCTTAGGTCCTCTTTCAGTTCCTTCCTTGGAGCATCCAAGGAGGACTCTGTCTGTTCTGCCTTTGATCCCGGTCTGTGTGTTCTGAATCTGGTACCAGAATCCAGCTCCTGAACACAGCTCCCATCTGCTGCGGGGCCCAGTCTGGGACTCCCCTGGTGCCTACTCCACAGCATCAGTGGTGACAGTGATGTAATTACCATCAGGGGCATTGGGTTCGATACTGGTTTTGTACATATTCCATTTTTATTACTGTTATTTTCATTTTCATTAAAGCTGTTGTAGTTTCCTTTTCTAATCTCTAAGTCTCTCTCTCCCTTATTCCCTTTCTTTTTCCTTTTTGGGAGAGAGGAGGGTTAACAGAGAGCATCTGTTATATGTCTAAGGGGACATCCTGACCCTAAACCATGACACAATGTTTTTGTTTTAGGATGCCTAAGATGGGTATGCAGGACAGACAGATGTGATAATGCATCTATAGGCACAGGCCTAAGTGTGAAATGTTAGGTAGTAAAAAATTACACACTATATGTTTAAACATGTGAATTACACTACAAAAGTCAAATGTAATGATTTTCTGTGCTGGCAACACATTTCTCACCAAGCTGCTTCATTTAATCATTCCCTGGGGTTTTAATGGGATGTTTTTTCCAGATGACATTCTGCATTCCATTGTATTAAATTGGGTATTGTAGTGTCTAATTTCTCAGAAATCTAAGTTCCTTTTTAAGAATATAGTCAATACTGTGGTCCAGAAATATTCAATATGAAAGTCAAGAACAAATTGTTCAAATGAAACTCATTTCATTTGTACACAGCATAAAGTTGGTGCTTTTCTAACATAGTCTCATCACCTCTGATTCAGATATCCTCATTTTCTAATACAAAAAGGATGTGACAAGGAGGAAGGCCAGAGCCCTTTCCCATACAGGAGGTTATTGACCTTTTCTCAAATCTAAGATACCAAATAACTGCTCAGTAAAGTCCACTGTCCTTGTATAACCTGAATTGCTTTGGTGACAATACAGACTGCCTTCAACTAAAGTAATAACCAGAAAATATCAAAAGAAACAAGTAAGAAACAGAACCAAATGGAAGTGCATGAGTGAAATATATTTCCAAGTAAAACTTTTTCTAATTTGCTCATATTTTAGTAATCTTAATGCTAAATATCAAGGTTTTTAATCAGATAATACTGTCACTAAGTTCAAAATCAAATAATTACTTATATCTCTTTTGAATCCCTATACTATTTCTCTTTTCATTCACAGTGTTGGCACAAGTAGTCCCACCAAATAAATCCTTTGGATCGAAGAACTTATAGTAATGCAGTGTACCTTTCATTAATAACTAGGGTTCTACAGAAGCTGAGTAGATTATAAATAAACTATTTTATAATTACTATAATCATAAATCAGTAATGTGCTTTACCAACTACTCTTGCATTTTGTAACCAGTTTGGCTACTAGGCTTTTTTCCAAACTTACAGGTCATGCTATATGGTTTTCTCTCTGGCAATTTAGAGAAATTCAGTAACTGTAATTACTTTTCTTAATAAATATGTTTTAATATATTATTTCAGGTTCTTGAAGCATCTAACAAGATGTCTTGAAATACAGTGCTGGAATAGTTATTATGGTATTAAATACTTACGAGTCAAAGGTGCTTGAGTCCAAATTGGTTCATCATAATAAAACTCAGCATCTGAAAAGAATCTTATATGGTTTCCAAGGCACCTACAAATGTACCAAATTGTAAGACAGAGGTATTACAGTAATGTACACTTCTCTGTACAAAAATGTGCTGAGTCTTGATGAGATAATCTATATCTATTTCTTTCTTATTTCATTTTTGAAGTTTCAATGATTTTTACATTTTCCTTCTGTGTTGATCTGATCTTCAGCAAAAACTGAACTAGGGCTAAAGGTAAAAGGTAATTAAATTAGGAAAGTAAATGAATCTGCTGTGCTGGATACATTTCTTTGGCTGTTCTCAGTTATTTAATAAAAATGTACTGTAAGCATTATTATGTACCTGGGGATAGGATTACCTGACATAAAGTAAAAAAATGATGGAATTTGCAGACTTTGTAGATTAAATTGTGCGATTCATGCCTTTACTAAGGATCTGAATGACTTTCAAATGATGCAGTCACTTTATGCTTTCTAGTCCTTCTTATGAAATAAATGGGAAAAATATGCTGATGTCACTTCTAACGTTTTCACACAAACACTTTTGAAATACATGAACCAATCACTTTATTTCTTTAATGGAATTGCAGATTTCTGAATAGGTTTAGGGTTTGTTGTTTTGGTCTTTTTTTTCACTCAGTCAGAAACTCATAAAAATATTTAAAATGGCCTCTCTTCTTAGGTGTGGTACTAGACCTTCAAGACTTGGAACAATCCCCAAGTATTTGCACTAAAATATTTTCAGGTTTTACTGCATAAAAATACATTTTATTAATTGGGTGTTTGTTTAATACGGACACTCTTATAGGAACTGAAAGGAGGCACTCAATCCATGTGTGATTTTAGTAATTGAAATGTAATGTAGTTAGAGCAGGTGAATGTATTTGCATTCGTCTGCTTTTGCTCCCATGTATCAGAAATTAACCTTAACTGAGAAAGAATGCACATACAGGTTTGAAGTATTTAATCGGATATATGTACTCATGGACATTTTTCAAAGACAAAGGAGAGGTAGGGAGGTTGTCTGGGCAACAGACAGCCTTTTTGTGTGAGCAAAATACAGTCCTTTACCTTCAGTCTATAACTTTCAGTGCTGTTAGACCAACAGGCAGTCTCTAAGAAACTGATGTTAGAGCCACAAACCCACATCAGTCAGATCAACTCAGAACTGAGATATGGGAGCAAGAGTACTTTGTTATGTTTTCACCTATCTTCAACACGTACTTCCAGCAGAGTAAAGTACTGCCAGGATGATCTGAGGTGAAGAAAAACAGAAGTAGAAAGTTTGCATTCTGACTCTCAGAAAAGTAAATTGTTAGTAGTGCAGGGAACGAAACATTTTGTTTCCAAGGAACAGCATATATTTTCTATTACACAAACATTCAGTAGAAGTAGTAGGAGGAAAACGCTGAAACAAAAGACAGTGTTTATTACAAAGAAAAGGGGGAAACATAAGATCAGAGTCACACTATAAGAACTCAGAACTTCTTTCTTTCCTGTTCCTTTCATTCCCACATCTCCCATCTCACACCCTCCTTACAGGTCAGGATAAGATTCTTTCACAGTTTTAGCATCAAACTCGGAACAACTTCAGCAGAGAGTGAATTTTATGCAGGATTTATATGGATAGAAAGACATTGAATGAATATATCACAGTAATTCATTTTATGGCATCATTTTATTAAGAACCATATTTTATGTACCATATGTTATGATTAATGTTTGGTTTGTAGTATATTTCTGAGTCCAAATGCAAAGAGCACCCAAGAACAAACTCCAGACTACTGTATTGATGAAAGAAAGCAGAGTATAATTACTGATAATCTAGAAATAAATGAAGGAATATGAAAAATAAAAAAACAGTTGTTGACCGGAAGGATTAACCTTCGCAAAACCTGAAACAAATATTATTCGCTTTTGCAGAAGTAAATGTATTGTGTTTGACATAAATAAATGCTTGCAGTATATTTCAGATCTGAGTGTTTGTGTATGATATGATTCAATATACTTCAATATGCTACCTCAGTTATTGACATGCTGGTTTTATTTTTCTTCTTTTGACCTTGCAGTAAGGTACTGACAAGAAGAAAACCATTTTTCCTGATTATTCAGTTTTAGCTGAGAAATAGGCCCATTTAAGTAAGTAAGTTTCTGGTGACTGTGATGCATCATTGACTTACTGTAACCTTAGGCTTGCTGCTTCTGTCCTCAAGCTCACCTTCCATAAGCTGAGTGTATAGGGATAGAACAAGACATGTTTAGGATACTAGAGCTGCAGAAAGATAACTGCAAATAATTAAAGCTTTTAATTTCTTTAAACATTTGCATGGATCTGAAAATCCCACTGCTCTTTGCTCTGTATCTCTGAACAGGAAATCAAAGATAAAAGAATGAATTATTCTCCTTTCTTTCATATTTCAGTTAAAACCCCACTGTTAATAAGTTTTTATTGTTTTTAAGCCATAAAATGTCAGACATTCCTTTTTTTCCCAAGGATCATCAGTCAAAGATTGCTTTTCCCTAAAGCTCAGGATATTTTTTCATTAAAACTTTAAAGCTAAATTAAGTTTACATATAGACTTTATAACAAAGCAAAGAAAGAGAATAGTTTTGAGGATCAAATAATTTGCTTATTCTTGGAAAGTCTTTGTTTGGTGTTACAACAAAGTAAATTTATAGCTGTTTTAAATAGTTTATCAAGTTTCACCTAAGTGTTTTCCTATGTTTATTTAAGAATTTATTTAAAATAAAAATGTTTTCCTCTTTTCTGTTGTTGCATAAATGACACTAACAGTATCAGAAAAAAACATTTTCCTACAATTATGTAATTTGAAGAGTTAACCTCAAAGCAAGACACTAGGCTTCCTAAATGCCTTGTTTTTTAAAATGGATAGAGAAAAATATACGACACAGCACTTAAGACCATTTCAGCTTCTATTCAAACAAAAACTGTATAAAGGAGCTTATTCCTCTAGATTGTTAGCTTTCATATTTTTATATCCACTTGCTGATAATTAACAGGTGGACTCTTCTACAAGACTTTTCCCAAGAGGTTTTATTTCCTGGAAATGGTAATAAAAAAGACTCCAGCAGACCTGAAAATAAATATATAAGTTTTTTCAATCAACATTTCATACACAGAAAAAAATGTTATTGTGTAGAAATGTAAGGAAATGGGTATTTATTTCCAATGACTTCCATAAAAAAAAAATAATGGAATACTTATTAAATCCTTCTTATATTGGTTACCATGCAAAGTTCGCAACAGAGCTTTGGAGAATATCTATGTGCCCGTGACTTCGACACACAATGCTACAATAAGATCTTAGCATCATAGTAAAATTACAGTGGTTTCAGGAAGCAGTTGAGAACACACAGTCTAGATGACTCTTTTGGATATACCTGTAGGATTTATTTGATCCAACTCATCTAGGAATTCTGCTCATGTCTGAAGATGATCACCTTAATGTTCCTTCATAGCAAAGGAACGGAATTGGGTATCTACAGAGGATAATAGTTTGCACCCTACTTCCCCTATTCCAGTTCTTCTCCTAAGCACCAAACTAGACCTGAAAACTATTTGTATGTGTTTCTCACCTTTGAAAATCCTAGATTTGCAGCTTTTAGTCACAGTCCAACTGCATGTTGTCTTCTTGAACTAGTTGCTTAAACTAGTTCTCCTAAGACAGAAAAATTAAAATTTTACTTGAGGCCCACCCTCAGCCGTTGCTGTATGTAACCCACATTAACCCACATTAACCTCCTCTCAAGGTCTCCTCATTTTGTATCGTCTGAAGAAAAACCACTTGTGATATCTGTAACAGTTGGCTCTGTACAGAGCTGAGAACAAACTGTATGTATTTGTGTTTTATTCATCCTTTCATGTGAAACCACAACTAAGTAAATGTGGCATTTACTCAGATTGTATCTCCTGACAAAAAAAAATTAGCGTAGCATGACAAGATATAAGTATCTTGTCTATGAGGATCTTATCAGTGTCAAAGGCCTGTCCAGGTATACAATATCCACTGCTTTCCCCTTGTCTACCAGGACAGTCATTTCCTCACAGAAATTGATCAGTTTGGTTAAGCATGGCTTCCCCTTGGTGAAGCCATGATGACTACTCCTGATGATTTATTTGTCCTTAATGTGCCTAAATGGCCTGTAATTCCTTAAGTCCTCCTTCTTGCCCTGTTTGAGAATGGGGATTACATTTATTTTCCTCCAGTTTTCAGGCACTTCTCCAATTTGTCATAATTGACCAAAGATTATTGAGAGTGGCATCACACTATTTGCCACCTTCTTCAGCACTCACGGGTGCATCCCATCAGAGCCCATGGATTTACTTACATCCAGTTTGCTTAAGTATTGCCGGACCTGATTGTCTTCCATCAAGAAGGATCTTCCAGACACCACCTTCCTTGATCCACAATTTCCTTCTGGTCTCTGGTACCTAGAATCTCTGAAAGCCAGTCTTGCTAGGAAGGGCTGAGGCAAAGAAGACGTTCAGTACCTCATCCTTTTCTATATCCTGTGTAACCAGGTCCCTCATCTTGCTGAGCAATGGGCCCACATTTTCACTAGACATACTTTTGTCACCTATGTACTTATGTAAGGCTTTCTTATTGTGTTTGATATCCTTGGCCAGATTCAGTTCCATTTGAACTTCAGCTTTCCTAACTTCATCTCTGGATGCTTGGACAATATTTCTATATTCCTCTCAGATTACCCATCTTTGCTTTTACCCTGTGTATGCTTCCTTTTTTTTTTTTTGTTTGAGTTTGGCTGGAAGCTATTTGTTCATCTACACAGGCTTCCTTGCCATTTTTCTCTGACTTCTTATTCATCAGGAAGGAGCTCTCTTGAGATTGGAGGAGGTGATCCTTGAATATTAACCAGCTGTCTTGAGGCTGCCCTTCCATCCAGGGCTTTATCCCACAGGACTTTTCCAAGGTATGAAAGTCATGCTTTCAGAAAGGTGCAGCCTTTTCCTTGCTAGAGAAAGAAATTTCTGTTCTCATTCTATTTCTGTGTGTTAATCATTCATGTATCTGTAAATATTTGAACACAGAAGCGTTCTAACTTTTTTGAAAGCAGAGGCTCTCTCACTTCTTACTGTTCTGTGTTCTTCCAAGACATCATTTTTGATTGAGTTCAAGTGCCACAAAGACTAGAATCTTTTGGACTCAAGAGCATTGCCAAAACTGTACGTTAGACCATTGTAGCAGTCACCTGTGAAATAGAGTTCGGGAACTGTCAAAAAACAAAGCAACTCCTAAAAGACAATTCTTATTTCAGTGAGATAAATCTAGAAGTCTGAAACAATATTGAGAATAAATAATAATAAATAAAATTCTCCTATGAACGTGTTATCAAACACTTTTTGCAGACTCAGGTGAGAACCAGTGAAAATATATTTAATCAGTATAATTTATTACAAATTAAAGGAAAGGCTGCCGAAGTGGAGCAAGCATCTGCTGTGAAGCTGTGAGAAGGCAATGAAATGATACCTACAGGTTACTGCATGCTTCATGAAAGTTATTAAGAACACCCATTTTTCATTAAAGTCAAACAAGAACAGAAAAAGATGCCCTGAACTGCACTTAATTTCAGATAAAGTTGACTGTGCCAAAAACCCCAAACAGGTTTACTGAGCACATCCTCTGAATTTTTGGAGGGTATGGGGATGTGGGACTTTAATTATTGTGTTCTACACTTTGAGAACATTAACAAATGAGCCACATATTTACTATAGTTCAGTCACTTCGACTGTTACAAAGCTGCAAACCATACCTGAATACTATTAATAATATAAGGTGAATACGGATAATAATATAAGGCTTTATTTTTCAAAATTAGCTGGCAAAGACTAGTAATTTAGTGAAATTTGACAACCTTTTTCATTTTCAGCCACTTATGATTTCCTCTAGCCCAAAAAGACAATATGCCCAACACCAAAAATTATAATAAACATTCCCTAAAACTATGCATAAACTCAGTTATCTAAGCTACCTTGCTGACCCTTCGGATTCGGGGAAAACCAGGTCACATTGTCTAGTGCTAGTTACATATTATTCTTCAGTATTTAAAAACCAAAAGAAAAATACAAAATTAAAAGACAAGACAAAAGTACTTCCTTCATTATAACAATTATGTTATTTTTAAGTAAAAATTACTGAGAAAACTAGCTGTTCATTGTGAGACATAAACAACTAGAACTTATCTAAAAAAACTCAACATGAATCTATAAATTAGTATTTTATATTGGTTTTGTTGGGTTTAGTTTGCATGTGTGTTTAAGATGAAATGACAGATTTTAAAGAGGAATTCTATATTTAAAATTTCACATAATTCCATAGGTGATTTTTGGAGGACTGTGGCCTTGGGAGACATGTGGGAGCCCAGACTCTGTATCCAGTCCCTGAAAAGAGTTAAGGTCCCACTACAGGCAAAAATATACCAGGACATTGTGAGAAGGCTGACTCAAACTCAGTGAATTTTGTGTGACTTTAACTGAGAGCTTCACTAAATGAAAAACTGAGGAGAAAACTGGGTCTGAAATCCTACCTCTTGCTTCCCAAGAGTCTGTGTGGCCACTGTTTGATCAGAGCTAAGAAAGCACTGTCCTTTCTTCCAAAGAACACTCTTTCACTGCACCCTTTTCTGGTCTGTCCACATCATAGGACTGAGGTAAGTATGGATCCTTGTGGTCTGTGTGCTCTCAAAACAAGGAAGGAACCCAAGCTTAGTGTTTTATGGTGCCTAGAAAGGGCTCAGATCTTGTATTCTACTTGCCAGCAGAGCACCTAATTTGCCTAAAAGCACCTAAAAGTACAGGGTGTGCAGAGATTCTCTCAACCCTTTATATGAGAGCCTTGGACATGAGCAGAAAGGAACTCAAGGTACCATGGGCCTTGAAGAGAGCAAAAGGAGAAATTAAACCACTAGTACCTCTTGAGTGAAGAGGTCCCTCACCTGGAAGAGGAATTTCTAAGTGTATTCAGTTCAGAAATCTCAACATCACAAGCTGAATTATTCTAGAATGCAGAGAAGAGGATTTGAATTTTGGACACCAGGGCTCAGTTAAGAAGGTGTTTGAACATCAAGCCCAGCAATGTCCTGATCAAAGGAGGTGAGGGTTTCACTGTAGACTTTGGGGTGACAACTTTTACAGTACAGCCCACTGGTATGTTGGAGTGCAAAGCTGCAACATCTCAGCACGGGGACTGTGTGTCAAGCAAGTTTTGTTTCTCCAGGGCTGATTTTTCCTGCACAAAAGGGTACATAGTCTTTGAAGGGTATCAGTAGTGGTGACCTCAGCCTGTCTAGGAATATCTTTTTTCCATGGTCTAAGAAAGCCTTTATATTTTTGTATACTTGTTGTTTGAGAGGAAAAGAAATAGACACTTCTCTGTAACTCTGAGTCACAGGACTGAATTTCTGGAAGACCTTTATGTGTGATATTTCTTGGATGCTGCTTTGTTATCACCTGGCCCAGCAAAAATATCTTGCTGCTTCTCATAGTAAAAACAAAGTCAGAATTCTCCTTGATTACTTTTCATAGTAAAATATATTGCAGTTAATGTGAATACACTCAGACAGGGAAGAACACTTTACTTGGACTTTTCAGAAGATATCATTTTAATCTAACGATAACAGCTATTGCATAATTGAGATAAGATTAGGATAAATTCCACCCAATAAGGTACAGGCAGCTGGTTCCAAAGGATTACATGGTGCTCAATTAAGTGCTTAATCAATGCAAATTTCCTATCTTATGTCAATTAATAAAAAATATATTAATAATAAAGTATAGCATTTATGATCCGAAGTATAGTATTTATGATCCAAAGTATTCCAAAGTACTGAATGAATGCTATATTATTTGTAAGGTAGAAATTATCATAATAAATTATAGGAAAAGAAATACCAGTCAAAAGAAACCTAGGAGCTGTTAATATACACTGCAGTGATGACAGTGTTAAAATGGAAATGCACAAGATTTTGTTTATCAGATACCAATATAATTTAGTTCTGAATGCCAAAGCCCTCCACACAATACAAGCTCTGCAATGGAACAGGAACGAAAGCAGTGATCATAGAATCATATAGAACAGTTCGGATTTAAAGGTCATCTAATCATATTTAAAGGTCATCTAATCCCACCCACAATGAGCAGGGACATCTTCAACTAAACCAAGTTGCTCAGAGCCCCATCCAACCTGATCTTGAATGTTTCCAGGAATGGAGCATCTACAACATCTCTGGGTAACATATTCCAGTGTTTCATCACTCTCATAGTAGAAAAATTCTTCCTTATATATTGTCTAAATCTACCCTCATATAGTTTAAAATCATTATCTCTTGTTCTGTTGCTATAGGCAATAGGTCTCTCCCTATTTTTCTTATAGGCCCCCTTTAAGTATTGAAAGGTCATAACAAGGTCTCCCTGGAGCTGTCTCTTCTCTACTCTGAACAATCCCAACTGTCTCAGTCTGTTATTAAAAGAGAGGAACAGCTGGAAACTTCACAGTCTCACTGTGTATCCAAAAGAGGTCAGAAGGAAGAGAAGGCTATCAGGTAAGTATTTTTGTAGATTTCACTCCCTTTAAAAATTGTCTTATTATACAAGGTCTTTTCAGAGTCAGCTGTGCCCACATTTATGGGAATGAAGCGAAGCCTATACCTACAGTGCCTCCTTTTCTTCGATCTGGGCACAGACCCAGACTGGAGCTCCTTAGCAGTTTTGTTACTCCAGAAAAAAATAAAACCAGTTCAAGTTCCTCCTGCCACTAGAAATGGAGATTTAGAAGGGAGGGTAGAGATGAGGAAAACTGAAGAAAGAAATCAGGGTGTTCAGGATAACGTGGCTTGCTGCTTCTACTACTTCAGCCATAACCAGCCCGACCTTACAAGACTCCAGCATAAAAACCCACAGTCAATGCAAACACATCTCTTATATTGTTTCAGTATTCAGATTTTGCATGCAGCAATTTTATTCCTGCTATGCTTAAAGCCAGTTTAGTCTAGGCAGGTGACAAAACTAGAGATGTTGAGAAATGGGATTTATTCCTCTTCAGCATCAGTTCAGGCTGTTCTGTGACTGTGTTCAAAGACAGTATGCACATTTTACTCTTTGTGATAATTTTGTTAGCTTTCAGCTAATGAGAATCAGTAATTTCCATAATACAGTTCTATGACAGAAGATAATCAGTGAATTCTGTGATGAGGACCTCTGATACTAAATATTCAGCCCAAATATCAAGTAGTCATACCAATATATCACAACAAGCATCTGCAAGGCATTCAAAAACAGCATTTCAACTTGAGCATTTTTCTTCATTTTCTTCTTGGACCACTATCAATGCTGCTGTGGGTATAAATTCATCCTGCTCTACAGCCACTTATTCCAGGATCTTCATTGCAGTGAATTTACTTTAATAACATACTTCTAGACCTTCCTCTCCTTTCTGTCTCCTTTCCCTTGAAGAGATCACTTGTCTTCAAATTGTTCCTACATCTTATCTAAAATTTATCCTGACACAGAACCAGCTTGTCCTTGATTTGAATGGGAGAGGGAAGAAATGGAAAAGAAGAAAAAAAAATAAAAATCAAAGGAAGTCCATAATCAGTGGAATCTAAAAACAGAAAAAAAAAAGATTTCTGAAGATTCACCAAAAAGACACTACATCAAATGTTCTGTGTGCATTGATGTTACTGGATTTTGGTTTAGTTTTAAACAGTGAACTCCACTGCAGTTAGTACATAATGAATCAATGTCATCTATTATGACATATGTAATCAGGCAAACAGGAATATAGCCAAGCAAGCTCTTTTATTCTTATCCTTTATTTTAAATGCTTGTATGTAATTCTTTTGTAGCAGGTAGTGAGATCTATCTTTTTTTTTTTTTTTTTTTTTTTTTTTTTCTTCTCCCTCCTCTAAGATTGTTAGCTTTTCTATTTAAGTTCTGGTTATTTTAACAACATTGATTGATTGTAAGGACCGGTAAGCACTACTTTCTGGAGAAATCATGTAGAGTCCTTTTAGTGATGCAAAATCAGCTCATGTTAGTGGTTTTATTAGTAATTTCTGTCAAATCAAGTAACTTCTATGGAACAACAATGCCCTTTAAAGACTTAGAAATACTTAAAAAGCTTTCAATTTTCATTATTACAGTGAAATTTTCCACAGGTTTCATTCAATACTGCTTTAAATGCCTTTTACTAAATTGTTAATTATGAAGTTGGTGTTTTTTGCATAACATCTTAAAGCTCTTTCTTCAACCTTTTCCCAGGAAAAAAATACCTTCAACAACTTCTTTTTGTCTTTGAGAAAAAACAGACTTGAAATTTTGAAGAGAGTGTGATCCTATAGCAAAGTTTATATGTCATGTTAAAATTCTATTCAGATGTCTCCAATGTAGGTTGCTGTAAAGTGCTCATCACCCTGGTTTCTGAGAAATGTGTTAAGTAAGGAGGAGGGGGCAGAGAGAGAGGATCAGAAAACTTGTCTGATAGAATAACTATTGTTGCTAAGGAGGTATACTATAGTGTGCTGTACACTGTGGAGTTTCCTAAATGCTAACAGCTTCATGGCAGAGTACACTATACTGCTGCAGTCATGTTGAAAGGTGACAAAAGCATGAGTAACTAAGACCAGAGCATTGGCAGATATGGTAGGACAAATTCTTTAGATAGCCAGACATGACAGGAAGCTTACTCACGGATACTGTGATATTAGTGAAGACTCTCGTTTTGCTTCTCTGTTATAAAACTATGTTGTTTAGTTGAGTATGTGCACCTCCAAATGAAGAATAGTACACCAGAAATAAAAACTGAAATTGTTTTCTTTTCCCTACCAATGGAACATTTGTCTTGCTCAGAACTGAGTTCTGCAAATCTGTGTTATATCTTTGAACTGCCTACTACCTGTCTGCAGTGTTATAAATTAATGGAGTACAGGGTAAGAAAAAAATTTTCTAGTATTTGTGAGTCTAGATGGTAGTTCCAGGCACAGGAAAACCAGCCAGTTGACTATGGTGGCTACTGCTGTGAACAGTGATTTTGTTGAGCATCTTGCAAGGTTCTCACGAATACTTTGCCTCACAGAGGTGATGGAAATAGCTGAGGGAGTGGTGCTGAATAAGTAGCTCTATCACGCAACTTCACAGCCTGACTTTTGCTACTGCTCTTCCCTCTAAGGGAAGAGGCAACATGTGAGACAGTAACTACTACCCTGTCCTGGAAAGGTAGTGTGGGTGCTAAATATGACTAGGAAGAGAATTGACCTTGATGGGATACGAAAAGAAGGGTTCAAATAGCTGAGAGTAGGTTTCTTGTTCCTTGTCCTTTTAGGGGACATACAAATCATTCTAGGTTATTCCTCTGGATTTCTGTCGTCTCTATCACATGCAATAGTATTCTATCATAAGCAGCACTATTAGCTATTATAAAGATGATCCAGAATGATGGGAGCCTTCAATTGGCCCCACTTATTTAGTGGCAGTTACTTAGCTGTGTCATTACAGTGGTTTCCATCCTCTAATATCTGCATCTTAACACTTCTTTTTCAGTTAGACAAAATCAGAGTTCACCACTGATTATGTGCTCTCTTTGCTCATTTGGTATGGTCATTGTCAGCTTACATACAATGTATCCCAAGCAAGATTTTTTTTATTTCGGCCAAACTGTTGCATGACAAGGGTCATATCCCTGTCAGTCTACTAAAATTTAGAGCAGTATGTAGTGGAATAAGCAAATCTATATGTGTCACCTGTTGCAGCTGATCACCAAACTTGAAAATAAATTCACCTTTTCTGGATATGTTTTTCATCTCTGCATGTGACCGAAGTCTCACTACTACCTTTTCCTTCTCTTCATTATTTCTCTGTAAAAAGAAGTGCAAGGTTTTTGTGTCACAACTTCTTGATCTTAGCTCCATTTTACCTGCTCTGGTGGATTTACCGAATACATTTGAACAAACTAAGTCTGTATACTTAAGCAGCCTCCACTGAATTTCTAGTTTACATATTGTGATGATAAATTAAGGGCTTATCTTTTGTCCTCCAACATCCAGAAAAAGGTTAGTTAAATATTTGCATTGTGCTATGATTACCTCAAACCATTTGTTGTTCACTTGTTTACTTTTGAAGTGCTTATGGAATGAAATAGCCTCACTTGTTTTTTGGTTTGCTTTTGTTTGTTTGGTTTTTTTTTTTCCAGACAGAATAGTTCATTTCTTTTTCTTTCTCTCGGTAACTGAACACATTGAACAATTTATGGGTCCAGATTACCTCTGTACCACAGAGGCAATAGTCTTTTCTATGGTGTTCTTGCCATCCAAACTACACCAGTAGAATTCTGCAACAGCAAATAATTCTTTCCAGTGACTTTGCACTTGTCAATCCGGGCTATCAGATCTGTACACCGTTCAGAAGTCACCTGTCTCAGGCAAACCTCTTTGGCAACTACAAAAGGGAGGACAGCTGTCCCTCCTCCCAGGCTCAAATTCTAACATGTGAGCACAACTATGTTGTTTTCTGATATCATTGCCCTCAGCAAACCAAGAAAGGCCTGTCCTAAGATAATTCTCTTCATTTTGCAAGGAGAATATGTAAAGTTGAGACTTGTCTTCCACAGCACAGGAATTACAAATTTTCCAGAATGGAAGGTTGCCTTCAACCTTTCTTGTGCCTATAGTGTACTGAGATATGATTTAGAGCAGTGTCTTCACAATACACAATGTGCAATACAATAGGACCCTGACTATCTTGCTATTCCACCAGTGTATTCTCTTCAGTTCCTCTATATCCCTCGACAACTAGAGATTGGTGGACCTAAACTCAGACACAATATTCCAAATGACACCTCACTAGAGCTTGCTACAGAGGGATGATTGTAATATAGACTAGTACCAGAGTGTGCTTGATTTGGAAGGAGTGTGATGACTCATATTTGACCTGGCATCCACCATAGCTTCCAGACCTTTTCAGCAGAACAGTTATCCAATAATCCCTCCACTAGTGTGTAAGGTTATTCTACCCAAGAAGCAGAGCCCTGCGCTACTTCTCACTGAAATTCATGAAGCCCATTAGCTGAATCTTCAAGATTATCAGTCTCACTCTGTACAAGTAGCTATGCCATTCCTTGTGTCAGTCATTCTCCCTATCTTAGTCTGATCCACAAATTCACTGGGGATGCATGCCATGCCCTCATCCATAGGTGTGGATGAAGATGTTGAAAATTACAGGTCCCAATATTGATGTCTAAGATACTCTGCTATTAGCTATCAGCTAGATCTTACATCATTGATCACTACACTTTAAGCTTCGTGGTCTAGCCAAATTCCGCTCCATCTAACAGCCCATACTTCCTTAGCTTCCACATGAGAAAGCTGTGGGACACTGTTAAAAAAAGTACTAATACTTCACAGACTATTGCATAACAACCTCTCCAGCTGCAACATACTCTAGCCTAAATTTGGTTCAGCACACAATTTTGGACTGTGGTGAGACCAGTACATACTGTTAAAAACCCATAGTTGGGAAAAAAAACAACCAACTTAGCCATCACTCATCCACAAGAAACTGGGTATCACTCTCTGAAACCAATCAGTGATAACTAAAATAACAGCCTCCACTATGATGAGAGCTGCCATGCAGGCATTGCAGTTTCACAGAATTGTAGAATTGTTGAGCTTGGAGGGCAACTCTGGAGATCACCTACTCCAGCCTACCAGCTCAAAGCAGGGTTATCTAGGGGAAAATACTCAGGGCTTTACACAGATGGGTTTTGAATGTCTCCAAGGATGGAGATTGCATGTCCTTCAGTATCCAATCACCTTCACAGTTAAAAAAAAGTACATCTTTTTGTTAAGTTTAAATGGAATTGCCTGTATTTCAGTTTGTGCCTGTTGTGCTTTCACTGGACACTGGTGAGTTAAGCCTGGCTCTACCTTCTTTAGTCCCTCCCTCAGCAGATTACACACATTGATACAACATCCCCTGGATGAACCTTCTCCAGGCCTCCCAGTCCCAGCTTTCTCTCAGTCTCTCATATAACAGATGCTTCAAAACTTGTCTCTCCAATGGGACCATAATTCAGTAGATACATGTGTTTCTTGTGGTGAGCCCAGAACTGGACCCAGCACTCCAGATTCATCTCACTAGTACTGAACAGAGAGGAAGGATTCCCTCCCTCAATACCCTGTAACCCTTCTCTTAATGCAGCCAAGAAGCTGTTGGACTTTTCTGCCACAAGGTCACATTTCTGTCTCATGGGCAACTTCTAGTCCATCAAGGTCTCATGTACCTTTTCTGCCAAGAGGATAAAAGGAAGCTAAAGCTCTAATTCATCAAGATAATAAGACAGTAATATTTTCAGAAGGTGCTTTCTTTCACATCTTTTGAGTGGTAAAATATCATATCTAACACTTCATTACCTTCAATTGCACAGGCTACACTGACTGAGTACATTCCCTCTGTTTAAAACAAAATTCTGCCCAGACCATTTGAAAACCTCTTTTCAACAGCAGATCTCCTCCGTTCCCACCCTTACAGGGAAGAGCACTGTGTTTCTTTTGCTGTGTCTGCAAAATGCATCTGCTTATTCACATCTGTCATGTCCTACCATGACAGTGCTCCGTAAAGAAGCCACAATATTACTTTCTTACCTCTCTTTTTGCAAGTCATTCTCCTCTCCCCTAGGAAATTGTGTCCACTTCTCTCTGATCTCAGTCAAGCACTAAGTTGTGAGGCACTGAGAAGTCACTTTACAAAGATGCAGACATGCTTTGCTGAGCCTCCAAAGCATGATCCCTTTTAAGATAATACATGTCTGGTGGAGATCTCATTTCAGAAAGCTTGACACCTCCTCAGAGGCCAAGGAACTGTTGCCTACATGTGTTTGTAGCTACAGCCTCAGGGTAAATAAAGTACAAAAATATCCGAGTAATTCATGGAATATACGTCACTTCAGATCATTCCCCGAAGTCTGTAGAAGAGATCATACTGTCTTCCTTCAGAGCTCCAAACCTCCTCATGGACAGCCTCCATGTACTGTGTAGCTGCAGGCAAAATCAAACCTGAATTTGCTTTGAGACAGAGAGTGCTATGTACCGTTGGCCAAAGTTGATGTTCACAGCCCCCCAAAAATTTCTAGTTTCTTATGGAGATGCTTACGCTGGATTATTTTTCTTGCAAACTCAAATCTTCTCCCAGGATGACTGCATGGAAAATAGCTTTGGGCAGAAAAAAATCTACTGACACAGAAGTTACTCCAAGTCTAGGAGAGATAACAAGACTCTAAGGTCATCTTAGTATTGGCAGTAAACTGTAGTCTGGAATTGGCAGAAAGGAAGGGGAAGAGGAGGGAGAAGGGAAGGTCAGTAAGTTCAGTAAAAAAATTTAAGTCATCTTGCTTAAGGCTGACTACTTTTAACTGTGTAGCTCCAGGTTTGATCAGTTAAGAAATATATGTTGAAATTTAGGTGTAGCATTTTTCTTTTTTCTCTTGTTTCATAATTCAGAATGAAAAAATAACCCAGACAAATGTATTGACTGGCCCCATTTTACATGCAGTCAGTCCCTTTTATATTCCTTTCTGTGCATCTCTTTTCGTTCCTCCCTGTTCCATCTTCCTCTGCACATTGCCTCATCTATTGGAATAGTCCCACTGACCCCCTTCCAATATTCTGGATTCTTAGATTTGCACCCATTTCAGTTGCAAAGTCCTGGATTGCCTGTAGTTTCTTGATCATACATCAGTTAGTGTGACTGACCAGGTTTGTTTCTGGTTATGGTCTTTCTAAATGCTATCTGGTCATGTTTTATGTCTGTATTTGTTTCCCTCCTTTTACCTATCTTTCCAACTGAGAAAACAAACATCCTCACACTCCACGTATCCTTACCAATTAGAGTGACTGACCAAGTTTGTTCTTATCAAAACCTCCTTTAACAAATGTTGGTCAGGTTTGTCTCTGTAGGATCTCATTATACCAAGACATAATTTTGTCTTCATAGTTTCTGACTTTATGGCTATTTCTTCGATTAATTTCCTGATAGGAATAAATTTGTAAAATTCGTAACATGAGTGATTTCTGCTTATGTAGATTTATGTATCATAGAAACTAAAGGTTGTTTGGGGATTTTCATTCTTGTGTTTCTCCTGCTTGCCTGTGATCTTAGGGATGACTAATGAAATAGAAATGTACAGTGTACTTCAATGTCAGTATCCTGCGAATGATGTTAGAGCACTTAAAAAAAAAAAAAATCCACCATCAAAAACCCCACAGAGAATCAAGTTGTAACTAAAAATTATGGCAAATAAAAATGTCAGGTCCTGATGGAATCACTTTCAGCACATATACTGGTAATGTGCAAAATCTTCCTATCAATGTTGGTCGGTGAGCCTTTATGGTTCAGTTAAAAAATGCAGCCAAATATTGATGTAGAACCACTCAGAGTAATTCTGTGACCTGTTTTATATTCAGAAAGTTCAAGCAAATTGTAACGGTACCTTTTGGACTTAAAGATGGAGATGCCCAACATGTAGTGAGCTGGAAATATTGTAACAGCTATTGTCCAGAAATTTCATATACTTCCTGATTTATCTCATCATATTTCTTGTCAGAATATTTTACAAGTCTGCTTTAAGTCTTCAGTCCTAGTTTTACTGTATTTTTATTGGCAGGTAAGAAAAGATAGACTTGATACTGGGACAGAATTTAATTTCAGGTAAAGTGGCACATCTCTATTGACTTTATTGGGTTTGATGTATACAACTGCAGTATGACAAATAAATTTCCATCAGCTTTTGCTGGGTTTATCTCTGACTTCTGTTACTCAGTCTGCCTTTCCCTAATTTTTCCCCAAGTCACTAATATAAGCACACTTGTGTCACAAATGATAATGTGATTTGATTTCTTGCTCCTTGGAATGCTATCACATAGATCCAGTACCCATTGTAACTGTAGACTAACTACAGCAAAAATGCTGGTTGTCTAAAATGGCAAATTGTGAATATTAGACCTCTAGCTATTCATTGAGAAACTCCTACAAGGTAAAATTTCACTCTGTCCTTTCCCTGCTTTATTCTATAGATACTGCACTGATGATGGAGAAGTTCAGTGTATGTGACTGTACAGCTCAGTGTGTGTTAAAGTTTTATCTCATGTTCCACACTAATTTTTGATCTCTACTTGAGAAAAAATAGATCATAGAACTACCATTTGACTACCAATATAAACAGCAACATTGATTTTACCATGAGTTTTACTATTTTTTAAAATGTCCTGAAGTGTCATGTCTACACGTTTTTGAACACCTCCAGGGGTGGTGATTCCACTACCTCCCTGGGAAGCCTGTTCACCACTCTTTCAGCATAGAAATTTTTCCTAATATCCAATCTAAACCTCCCCTGGATCAGCTTAAACCCATTTCCTCTCATCTTAAGTGAATTACTTAGGAGAAGAGATCAACAGCCACCTCACTACAACCTTCTTTCAGGTAGCTGTGGAGAGCGGTAAATTCTCCCCTCATCCTCCTCCAGATTAAACAATCCCAGTTCCCTCAGCCACTCTGCATAAGACATTTTAAAATGCACACAAATCCAAACATGAATGGGACAATACTTCATTATATGTAAGTGAGTTTTTGCATATGAGTACCTATATTGTTATGAACTATATATATAAGGGAGTTGCACAAAAACAGATAGCCCTTTGGTCATAGACAAAAGGGGAATTTTTTTTAAGTGCTAACATCAAGATGGAATATTTTAAGAAAGGAACTGTAGTCCTCTAAAATAACAATGAGGGCACCTGCCATCTGCTTCTCTGTATGCAGTGTCCAGAATTTTGAGTTTCTGGCAAAGTGCCAGTTTTAAAAGTTTGAGATCTCTGCTGAAAACATCAGTGAACAGCTGGGAATAAGAATAACTATTCATGTATTTCCTCCGTTGCACATGGGTACAACAGAGAGAAGATGTGTTGCCATTTTCATAATACAGGTAACTCATGTCTAAATCAAAGCCAAAATATCAGCTAACCTGCCTTGCAAGACACCATGGAACAATTAGTATTCAGCTAGCCTTCCACCCAAGACATCAACTTTTCAGACAGCAAAGGTTAAATACAAACACTTATCTTGGTCTTCCAGGCTCATGTATCCTCTGTAAACTGATTTGCTAAGTGATATCTATAATTGAACAACTGCAATTCCCATATCCCAGATGCTCTACATAATGTGTTTAAATTATTGTTGAGCCTTTTCATTCTTAAGTACTCAGAATAACACAATTACATTTCCCATGTTCAGGTCATTTTATTCTGCCCATTTTGAACACTGTGAAATGAGGAATTACCAAGACCAGACATGTGACTGTTTCTGCAGAGGAATCCCTAAGATTTAATACATCCATATCTTCTATATTTGCAACATCTAATTTAGGATATTGGAAAAGCTATGAACTTAAATCTACAACTGACCTAAAATCTGCATTAAAAAAGGACTGCTTTCAAATCATAGCATAACTTCAGAGAAAACATTTCAAAATAGCCAGATATATGTCCCAAACAATTATTTATTTTTTATATATATATAAAAATAAGTTAAAGCTCAGATCTACTAAGAATCACTTTTTTTCTAGTCCCTGGTCGAGGAACGCTAGTGTATGGTTTTGTTCAATACCCTTATTAAAAGAACAACTGTCAAGGAAGAAAGAAATATATATTATGCTTCAACCTACCATTTTTCTTTCCATTAGATTGCATTTAATCCTGAAGAGATGTCACAATGTATAGAATAAAAAAAAATTTTAAATAAGGCTCAAATACTAAGTCACCACTGGACAAAATATTTCTCTTTCTCAGCTGAAGGAAATTCAATTCAAAGCAAAACATTCTGGTGATGAAGGCATATTTCAGAAAATAGTATCCAAAAATTCAAACACAAGTGACCTCTGTTGCCGTGGAAGAAACAATCTATCAATCTTGCATTACCCTCACTGACACAGAGATAACCTGAGATGCTATTAAATGGACACAGCTCTTATTAATGTATTCAAGAAGGTTTCTAGCTTTGAGACCCTCAAAGTGAAGAAGTTTTTCCTTATGTTTATCCAAAACCCGTTATGCTCCAGCTTGTACCCATTACTCCTTGTCCTATCACTGGATGTCGCTGAGAAGAGCCTGGCTCCATCCTCCCAACATTTTCCCTTTACATATTTATAGACAGTAATAAGGCCACCCCTCAGTCTCTGTTTCTCCAGGCTAAAAAGACCCAGATCTCCTAGCCTCTCCTCATAAGGGAGATGCTCCACTCCCTTAATCATCCTAGTGGCTCTGTGATGGACTCTCTCCAGTAGTTCCCTGTCTTTCTTGAACTGGAGTGCCCAGAGCTGGATGCAGTACTCCGGGTAGGGCCTCACCAGCGCAGAGTAGAGGGGGAAGAGAACCTCCCTCGACCTGCTGGCCAGGCTCTTCTTAATGCATCCCAGGATGCCACTGGCCTTCTTGGCTCCGAGGGTGCATTGTTGGCTCATGGTCATCCTCTTGTCCACCATGACTCCTAGATCTTTTTCCCCAGAGCTGCTCTCCAGCAGATCAGCCCCCAGCCTGTACTGATGCATGGGGTTGTTTTTCCCCACATATTTTACTTTATACTTGCCCATATTGAACTTCATTAGATTTCTCCCTGCCCAGCTTTCCAGCCTGTCCAGGTCACACTGGATGTCAGCGCAGCCTTCTGGCATGTCATCCACTCCTTCCATTTTTGTATCATCATCAAAAGTCACCTTTAAAATGAAAATCTGGTCTTGTTGCCTTTGAAGTTAACAAAACATATCCTATAATTTTCAAATAATGCTGCAATCCAAAAACTCCATGGATTTTGTTCTCAGTAGCCTAAAAATAAAGGTAGCTACAAGAGTTCCAAAAAATACTTCTCAAAATATGTTACTAACAGGTCAAGAGAAGAATGTACACAAAAAGGCAATGCTGGCTTCTCTTAAAAATGTAGGCTGCTTATCTTTAATTTTGCCTATACAGATTCATTACCTATAATGGATGCTTTTAGGGAAAATTAGATGCTGTATTTTATGCTTAAAAGCATTATGCAGTCTCTAAATCGTTATTTCACTTGCCTCTTTAGCACCATTAAAAACAAACTTCAAAATATGCTCCTCCTTGTTCGACAGAGTGAAAGCTTCAAACAGCACTGCTTAATTAACATCTATAGTTGTTACTTTCCTCCAACATTTTTTTATTTAAATGGTTTCCATGAATATTTGCACATGTACCCAGTGCAGGTGTCCAGATGCTGACAGTGGGGGACTGCAGGGGTGCCTTCTATGAGGAGAGACCATGACTACCCAGCACTGGACACAGCTGGTTCCCTCTGTCTCCAACCAACACACCCCAGGATACGGGTGAGCCTTTCAGCCAAGGTGGTGTCCTGCAGTGAGGGGAAAAACAGTGTGACAAACAATCCTGCTGCCACCAGGGTCAGAGAAGGAGGAGGTGGAGGTACTCTGAGTACCTCCTCGAGAAAAGAGTCCCCCGCAACTTGTGGAAGGAACCACAGTGAAGCAGGAATTTCCCAGCAGCCCATGGAGAGAACCACATTGGAGCAGATATCCGCACTGTAGCCTGAAGAGGACCCACCCTACACTAGGACAAGTGGATGTGCCCTGAAGGAAGCCCACAAAAGGGCAGGGGAAAAGTGTGAGGAAGAAGGAGTGGCAGAGAGAAGCAGTTACAGTCTGACTCCAACATCCCATTCCCTATCCCTATTCCCTATCATGAAGATGGATGTCAGGTGAGAGATTCAGGAATAAAGAAGTGAATGAGATCCTTGGACAAAAGGCATGGAGGTGAGGGGAAATTGTTTTAATCTTTGGTTTTCACCATCTAAAGTTCCTTTAAATGACAATAAATTAAATTAATTTTCCCTGAGTCTGGTTTGCCCATGAAGGTAGTTGGTAAGTTATATCCATTTCATTAGTTCAACCCATGAGGTTTTCATCTTATTTTCTCCCCCTGACTTGCTGAGGGGACACAATGGCTATGGCCTAGCAGCCAGGCAAGGTCGACTCACCACAGCACACAAAAACATTTAATGTTTAAAGTTTGAAAACTACAGAATTTGTAAAATTTTACACATGTCAAGGGAAAAAACAATTCACAATAAGCAAAGGAAACTATCTGTCCTGGTTTGGGCTAGAACAGAACTAATTCTGTCCAGTGATTTTACTTCTCAGCTCCATCTCTTCTAACTAACTTCACCCTCTGAAGTTAAAAGCACGTTTTTGCAGTGTCTGTTTCTAGCTGTAATAACACAAGAGGTTTGTAGTTACTAGCAAGGACTAGTGTGCAGAAAGGCTCTTGCTTATACCTGTGCAGACCAAGGTCACTCCTAAATTTTGTGTACCACACTGGGAGTGCAGAAAGCAAAAAGTCACACCTGTGGGGAGGAGCAGACAGGACATGTGACCCAAAATTGACCAATGAGGTATTCCACCCCATATACGTCATATTCAATATAAACATGAGGGATAAGGAGGGTCAAGCTCTCTTCTTCAATGGCTGGTGTCCAAGGAGGACTCTGTCCATTCTGCCTTCAGTCTCAATCAATGCATTCCTGAATCCAGTTCCATAATCCAGCTCCTGAATCTGGTTCCCATCTGCTGCTGAGTCCAGTCCAGGATTTCCCCAGTGTCTGCTCCACAACATCAGTGGTGATGGTGATGTAATTGCCATCAGGGGCTTCTGTTCAGTATTGGATTTGTATATATTTCATTTTATTGTTAGTATTTTCATTAAAGATGGTTTCATTTTCTTTTCTAATCAATAAGTGTCTCTCTTTTATTCCCTTTTTCTTCCCCCTTGGGAAGGGAGAGAGGTTAATAGAGAGCATCTGTCATTTGTCTAGTGCCTGGCCCAGCCCTAACCTTTTGGCACTATCAAAGCCTCCATCTTCATGAGATTTTACTACTGTCTTCTAGAGTGACAGCAATATGGAAAATAATAACTGGCAATCAAATTTGTGGAGAAAAAAAATTCAATAAAAATCAATTTAGCCAGTCAAAAAAACTAGATCTTCAATCAAGAAATCACTGAAAATTATTATATAAAATGATATTTGTTCCATGGTTCAGAAGAGAAAGGCTGAATTATACAGGAGTGTAGTAGGTCTGGCTGAGCTGCTTTTCCCCATCCAGCTCTCATGCTGCAGTACTGGGAGCTGGAGGGTGTTGATAACACACCC
>WTSP01019448.1:0-12445 GCA_025331215.1 Actenoides lindsayi | reverse complement strand
AAGGATCCTGGTGTTACCACTGGTAAAGGAGGTGTATTGATTAACTCAAAGACTGCTACTTCAAGTCTTGTGAGGAGGGTATAATGAGACAATTGTACTGACCTCGAGCTGTGCCTTACACCAATCCACCCCTTCCCTGCATTAGTTTGCCTTTTCCGTCTGTTTCCGATTCACATGTAGGCCACACACAAGCAGAGCAAAACTTTGCTGTTAAACTTTTCCAAGCAGGCATGGTATTTATTCCATGTCCTTTGACTAATCCTCCTAAGAGAGATTAACAAGTCTCTGGGTTTAAGTTGGCATTTGTGCCAGCCTCTGAGATGCTGTAAGTACAGCTCCCACTACAGCTGCTCGGCAGGAGCACCTGCCATGGGGAACTGTGACACACCTTCTATTATTGGTGAGAGGGCTGGTGTTAAACACAGGAGTAGCTAAGCTCCATGATAATTTATGTTTCTAAATGCCTAACTACATGGTGTACACAGTTAAATATTGTGAACGTCTGCACTTGTTTCATGTGCACAGGACATTACAGACTTCTACTCTGGAGGAGATGAATGAATAACTGCTGAAAGATCACATCAAAAGAAAAGAATTTTCAGTCTTCCCAACAAAAGCAGATGGAGACAAGTGCTTCAGCAGATCCCTTCCATAAGCAACTCGGTGCCGAGCGAGAGCTCAGATCATGAACACGCATCAAAAGTGGTAATGCACATCCTCTGTCACGGGTGGAGGTTTAGTTCTAATCCATTGTTTTCTCCACTTCCCCAGCCTGAACTCATTCAGGATGAAGCATCATGTCAGCTGCAGTCCAGTCTTCTTTCCTCACAGACATTGTATCATTCAGTCAGCAGCAGAGATAAAGAAGTAGGATCATAAAAATAGAGTTGGTTAATATCTGCAATTTGTTAAAGCCTTCATCTTTGAAGGCATGAAAGAAATGAACTAAAATCGGGCCCTGAAATGAGATAATCCAAACTTATTAGGTATATTGCACGCTACAAACTAGGCATGAAGCCAAATTAATCTCGCGCTCTCAAACACAGAAGTACAGAACAGTAACAGGGCCTACAGACATTCTTCTATCCCAGTACATTACCAGGACCAACAGCATCTCCAAAAATGGATTTGATCTTGCCGGGTCCAGCTCTGAGATCCAGAACCCCTAAACTGAAATGGGGACAAGATGGGCTCATACCACAGCAATCAGGGAGGCTCGTAAGAGGAGATCTGGAAGGACTCATCAACACTTCCGCTATTTCAAACCCAAACAGTAAATGCCATTATGCAACGTGGTTTGGCAAGCCTCAAGCACCAATATTTAGGCAGGTTGGGTTTTTATTAGAACCATTCGTATGGCACTGACCCAAACCAATGTCTGAGTTTGTCCTAGTAGATTCCCTCTTAAAATGGCCAAGACGTTGCTCCAAACTACCTCTGAAGAAGCAGCCATTATCTGTCCAGCAACTTCTACCTTGTTTGAACACAACTGTTTTCTTCATGTTACAATCTCTACTGCAGCGTCCTTCCGTTGATGGGGATGCTTGAGGTGCAGCAAGCACAGAGGGATATGGCAGCAGCATCTTTTAGGACAGAAATGCTGACAGGACAAGGAACAGGTCTGGCTGTTTTACCCTGTAACAAAGTTTGACTCATCTGCTTATCTTGACAGAAAGGAAGTAAGACGGGTATGGACAGATAAGAAGTAAAAGGCATGATGCAGCTTTTCATGGATTTCCTTTCAGTATTAAAGGATTTAATACACAGTATTTGGCATCCGTGTTCAGAGTCCTTAGCACTCACAAGATGACTGTTTCCCCCTTCCTATAAGTAAAGTTTTTTTGCCGTTTTGAAACGTATCCCAAGTTGTCACTGTAACAACAGGCTGCAGTAAGATGGTTCAAACGTCTTCCTTGTAAACAAGATTCCATTGTCTTCCCATTTGTATGAGACAGCTCCCACTATATACCCCACTGTATAAAAACAGCCAGTAAGTATAGCGACCACCCAGAAGTGAAAGAGGTTGCAGGGAAGAACACAGCTCAGTTACACACGTGTTCTTGTTTATATAATTCTTTAGCAAAAATAAAGCGAACCTTAAGAAAATAAAATTAAATACTGATGTCAACAAAATGCAAATTTCCAGAACATCTGTGTTGGAGAAATATAATCATGTTAATCAGAACACTGGATTAAGCTACAACTAGAGTAGTCAGATTTAAACAGAACAGAGATAGATATAGACATAGGTATAGATATTTGTTCGTGCCCCGCCCACCAAGGGGAAAGTCCTATAAGATACGTTAGAGGGATAAAAGGTATTGCTTTTAAGTAAACCATAACTGTAGAGTAGCTTAGTCTAATATCATTACACCAATCTGCATGTGCATTGCCATTACTCCATTAAAAAAGGAGAGATTTTCTCTCATCTGAGTGGGGAACAGTTATTCCCTATTCTCTCTAGTACAGTTGTGTACTGAAAAGACCTCTTATATATGAATGATTTTAAAATTTCATAGACACGACAGAAAAGGTAAATACAGCTCATCCCATTTCACAGATTAAAGCAGTTATTCATTAATAAAGACTAAACTGAAATAGCTCTGAACTGATAGAAATTGACTGGCCCAAGTGCAGTGCTTTCAGAACATACCACCTGAGAAAATCACCTTCCTCAGCTGGCCATGAGAGCAGTAGAAAACTGGGATACGCCGTTAAAAACGAACAGATGAACCCAGCTATGTGGTGAGAGGATGGAAGCAGACATCAAGACCGTATTTTTATTTCTGATTTGGCCCCGTATATGTTCTAATTGCATAAAATAAGAATATGCCCTCACTTTTATCTATTAATCACTCAGTCAAACAACAAAGGGAAAAAAAAAATCCTGCATCTGATTTTCATATGTCACTGAACTCCCTGTACTTGTCAGGAAATGAGCTATCACAGACACCTTTGTTTATCCCGTCACCAGGGAAGGCAACTGCTTCTTATTTCTTAACTTCTTTATTGTCAAAATCACCTTGGTAAAAACACACCTATGGCAGAGACAAGTTATTAATGTCTCATTTTACATATTGGGAGAAGACAATGTAGCTCGGACTAATGTTCCTAATCCTTATACCCAGCCTGTCATTATCTGACACAAAACACTGGAGAGGGAAATTAAGTGCAAATGACCTAATGACCGTACCTGTACGTTCAGAAGGAACACGCGAGTTTCTCATGAAATGTTACTCTGGTAAATGCTACATTCTTTTTCCAGTAGTACCTAAGATTACAGTGATGGAGTCATCAACTGCAGAGCGGGTCAGCAACTCTCAGAGCATGACAAGGCTGGTAATACAAGCTGTTTTCATTCAGTCTTCAGGTATTTATCTGGAGTAGAGTTAACTATGGATGCTCATCTTGGCCTCAGGATCCTTTCTCTTCCACCCATCCTAAAAAGTAAGCCTACCAAGTAGTTAATCCATCTCAGCGTGTTAACAGTTTTGCTTCATTTTTAGCACTGTTTCTTCCTCTCAGCCATACAAAGCTGTGTTTTTACAACATACAGAGCCCTGTCTCTTGCTGGGGTGCCACAGAGTAATGCAAACAAGAAATAAGACACCAGCATTACCCATCCTAAACAGAAACTCAACCTGCGATGCTGTCCTAACATCCCTGCGCTCGTCTCATGTTAGCAAAAATGGCCCTTGCCTAAAAAATGTCATGAGAACATAAGGGAAGCACTTTGTATCGCAGCAGAATTTATCAAAGGCCGCTGTGGTGGCAACGCTGCAGCCGTGGCATCAGGCCCGCATGAGATCACGGAGGTTCAGCAGGTGCGTACATGACTTCTCACTGACACTCGGAGCAGAAAACGGCACAGTGGATCTAATCCCACATTCAGGCAACACTCCCATTGACGTCAAACGTAAATACTGGAGCGTTCAGCTGTGTAAGCCTTCTGCAGTGTTCAAAACAGGTATATTTTCAGTATTTAAATACTTGGCATGTTCTTAAAGAGAGTTCGGATGAAGCCTTAAAGGCAGGTCCTACGAAACAGGAGCTCGTGGCTGTACCAACCTTTCAGCTGCACCATATTCCTGCCTACATCAAGACACGAGCATCAGACCAAGGCACAGTACAAGAAGCATCTCGCCAGTGATGTAAACCTCCTCTAGCCCGCTGTGCTATGGCAGCTGTTAGCAGTGTGGAACACAGAGTAGAAGTGACTACAAGCAAAGGCACCGCAGTTGTCGTATTGGAGGATTTTGCGCACTACCTAAAGGCTTATCTTATGTGCTCCACAGAAGCCATGACCACTTGCTTCTCTTCTGTGGATTCCTTTAACCGTTACATATTTTTACATGTCAGAGAATAAAACACAGTTGTAAACAAAAGACGCATCTGTCATGTTACCCTTTAAGTCACAGAACATGGCAGAATTTTAAGAGAAGTTAAATCATCGTGCATGAGCAGACTCTGCACCTCTGCCACTTCCCAAGCTCTCCTTGTCTGTGGATGTGCCTCTGATGACAGGCAGCTAGAAGAAAATGCTGCCAGGGTCCTTTAGGAGAAGCCAGAAGCCAGTAGAGACTGTCAGCAGTGTACAGTTGTAAGGGCTCATTTAATAATTTTGCCCCCGCTCATTTCTGTTTTCCTGGGCTAACATCAATCCCAGAGCAGGAACTCTTCCGTTACAGCAGGAATCTCCACTGCTGAGCACATGCGCTGATCAGGACAGCAGCACAGCTCAGCTCCCGTCTCTGGTGCAATGCAAGTGGTGGTGGGACTGCACATGTCTGTTGCAGCCAGGGTAGTTTATATTTATTACTGCAAAAGTGTAAAAATATTTGGTGGTAAAAGGAGCCCAGCGGATGTTTTTGCTGGCAAGAGACAGGGAGTGACAACTGTACTACTCATTGTGAAAGAGTAACAGCTGAGCATGTGCTGGAGTTGCTCCACACTGACAAAGAGGCATCCAGTACTCTGATTAATTGGATTATAGTGGCTTTCCACTTCCCACCCAGATCAATTGGCATTTTAAGTTATTCACTTATCACCCTGGAAGGTGAAAGGCTGAAAGGAATAACTTCAATAACAGGCCTTTTGCAAGAGCGAAAGAGACTTCCCTCACCCCCAGTCCCTGCCTCCAGGTCATCTCTTTGCTACTTCGGCATTTTTCACTATGTTCAACTACAGCATTTTTCTTCTTTGGCCAAACAATCAATTTATATGACACAAAATAAAATACTGGCACATTAATACACTTCTTCTCCCTCAAGATAAAGCAAACAAAACTTTTTAAACTTTGTTTTATGTGAAATCACGAGGAGCATGCCCCATGAAATCAATTTCCAGTATAACCTGAAGTAGGATTTCAATGGTAGCATGAAAAAAAAACCAAGTCCATGTTCCAAGAATCAAGTAGCCGCCTTCCTGGAGAGATGTTACCTTGCCACTGCAGGGGAGTTTCTTACAGTTTGAAATGAAGTCGGTTACTACTTTGATCTTGCTTTTTACTTTTTGTAAGAACCATGTGATGATTTTCAATAATTTAATTCCCCCTAAGTCCCTGGTCTCAACATTACAGCGCAGTGCATTTGCCAGCATTTGAGAAGGCATAGCTGTCAGGGGACATGACCAACAGATATTCCTTGAATCAAAACAGTTTTTCCAAGGGCACATAAGAGGTACATGGAAAGAATGTGCAACCTGCCCTCACGCTTCCCTGCAAGGAACACCAAAACTTGGCCTGTGGCAGATGCAGACTGTTGATGTAAAGGCAGCACAGGTTCAGACTTTCTCAGAAGCACAGAATCACAGCGCAACTCATTTACGCCCCAGGAGGGGAATGCGTGATTTCTTAAGTGGGGTGATCAAACAGATATTGCTGCTTCAGCACAACGAAACATGGCTGAGCCAAGTAAGAAGTTACCATGTTTTTTTCCTTTAAATACCAAGGGAGTACAAAAATAAGACAAAGTAACCTTTTTTTCCTATAAAGAGGAGAGAATAAAGTGGCAGTAGGGGGTCATCCCAGGAAATGAAATGCCTAGTACCAAAGCCAAAGTATATTCTGTATATTTATAGCACAAAACTTTCTACCTGAAAACCGTAAAACATGTAGCTGTTTTTATCATCAATGATGAAAACTATAATGGGACTAGGCTAACTGCACATTAGTTCCTTTGCTGAGATGTCATGAAGCTTTGCAGCTTAATTGTGCGTGCCCTTTGTAGGTATAGAGCACAAATGATCTTTTTCACGGAACATGATATTTAGGATACGCCAGTCTTGACAACCACTGTCATTCTGGCATGCCTAAGATTTTTTTTTCAACTGGTGGTGTTGACGGTCCGCTCTGCCTTTCACGTTGCCAGCACAATCAAAGCCACGCTTCAGTGGTTTGACTGACATTTAGCATTTCTTACGGAGCTGGTGCACAACCCTGTGCTGTCAGCACACCAAAGGCAGCTCTCATCAGGCTGGCTGAAGAAAGAACCTTAGCAGAGCTATTGTTAAGACATCCTCTGGTGTTTTCTGTAACCTACTGGTACTGTGCAAGCAACACTTGGCTCCATGGAGCGATGAAACCGCAGCCTCTTGCAAATGTCATGCACAGAGGAGCCTCAGCTATTTAACATGACCAAACATATCACAGGCAAAGCAGCAAGTCAGCTGTATTAGGATTAACAGTTCCAAACCCACAGAATGCAGAAAACAAAGGTTATAATTAATGTTTACTAGGATTTTTTTTAATCTTATGGGACAGGTGCTCCCATTCTGACTCCTACTTATCGTGGCTGGGTGCCAAGCACACAAAGCCACAGGTGGAATCCAACTAATCCACACTTCATGAATCCCGGTAACTGAGTCAGTGCTTGCTGTTAATGCAACCTGACCAGTGATGCTGATAATTGTCAGTCTGCAGCTGAATGTCGTAACAGCAACTAAACAAAGCTAAGTGATACAAAGGGCAAGCAGCATAGTGCATCCAGCTAAGCTCCAAATGAGCCAGTGTTGACACTGAGCCCATATCCAGACCTAAACTATAGCAGTTGTTCTCTCATGGTTGAGGACAAGGGAGAGGAGACTCATGGGTTGAATGAATTCCTGGGTGTAAAAAGGTATTTCACAAGAGAACTTTGTCATATTGTGGACAGTCAAAGCAATTAACAGATGTAACGAAATGACAATATTAATACCAATGCTGACACAAAGTTACAACCACTCCAGCAAATGCACAGCAGTCACGATAAACAGAAAAGCATCCTCAGGAGCAGGATGGTGAGCAAGCACCTCCAGGGATGGAGAGAAGCAGGAGAAGAAGGAAGAGAAAGAACAGGATCAGGAGGAACCCCCATCCTCAGCAAACTTCCCACTTTATATTGAGCGTAACATTTATGGTCTGGGATGCACCTGCAGCCAGCTTGGGTCGGCTGCCCTGGCTGACTCCAAACTGGTAATGACCTGCAGACCATGGCTGGCCTAGTATTCTAGATCAGCAAAACCAAGATAGCCAGGTACATCCATTCCAGTGTACAACTCCTTTGAGAGACAGCAGTTTAACATACCCAGGACCAAGAGAATGTCAGTGGAAAATCAGATTTTGGCTACCCATTCTCTACTCAGACATGGCTCCTCAGACAGCTATCTCTGCTAAAGCACTTGCCGTGGAGTTAATGAAAAAGCCAGAGATTTTGTTACCTCCACAGGTTAGATTTACTTTGTCCTGTTTTGACGCTCAGACACACAGTCTCACATCCTGGCTTGACTGCCCGCAACATGACAAAGTTCTCTAGAGAAATACTTCTTTTCCCCAGGAATTAAGTCCTTACACCAGATGCTGAACAAGCAATTTCATCATATCTCTAGAACAAGGTCCCATCTCCTATGTTTATTCCTCTCTCTGCAGTTTTCTGCCCAAGAAAAAGCCACGTACCTTAACTATCACAGCTCAAGAAACCCCAAGCAACGTAACTCCCAAGAAAGGACTCTGACTCTTGTTGCCCCAGCCTGCCAAAGTTTAAGGACTCTCTAAAGAACAAGAGGATCTATGCCTGTTCATTGGTTTGTGAGACACCCGTTTCATGAAAATCCAAGTAATTGCTCCAAAATCCTGAGGTATTACTTGGAAAACATTCAGCAGTTTCAGTACTTTGTCACACAAAAGACAGCACACAAAGTTGAACAACAAGAGAAGCAGTGAAGAACCAATTCCTCATCCTAAAGACTGGGGTTGACTGCACACACTTTCCCTCAGCTCCACTGCAAGGAGATGAACAAGGCTTCGAATGCCATGGCACGGGACACTAGTTCTCCCCATTCCATCACGGCACAAGGTTACCCACTCCCAAGTTATACATTAATCTCTCAGTTACATTGGTATCATTCAGAAGAAACTACTGGCAGACTAACTGCCTTCCCTGAGGTTCATAACCTCAAAGAACACAGGGAGGTTTAAGTGCAGCACCAGCCATGGTTCCTCTAAAAACACCAAACACACGGACTCAAAGTCTTGCTTCCATTTCAGTGCAAGTGAATCTAAAATAAAGGCTCAAAGAACAATACTGATGTTTGTCATCAAGTTAGCTCATCCTCTCACATAGAACAGCTCCAAAAAAAATCAACCTTCTTCCCAAGAGGGACAATCATCTCTCTAGATTTGAAAATGTCATGCTGGAGTTAGTGTGGCTCCCATAAGGTTCTTATGCCCCTCTTCCTGCTCAGTAACCAGCCGTGCACTCACTTCATTTAAAAAAAACCCAAACGAATAAACCAACCCTTGATCTGATCATATATCTATTTTCTGAAAAAAAAAGTTCTAAAAAAATCAAAATAAATTACTCGTTCTGAATCAACTTTATCTACAATTCTATTAACTGAAAGGTTTATGAGGCACAATTTTCCCTAGGTGAAGCCATCCAAGCCTGATCCACCTGGAAATACTTAAACAAATGTTATTCTACAGTATTCTACACTCAGAGTTTTGTTTATTTCTCCCATGCAGCTGAATGGTCTGTAACTCCCAGAATTAGAAATTCCTCTGTCACAGTTCAAATAAGCCTTTCAGTGAATGTATGGAAGTTTGTTGTTCACTTGTTTTTCTGTTTGTGGACTTCCTAACACTCTCATATTTCAATACTTCTACATGACCCCAAAATAGTTCTACCTTCCAGAGTTTAGGGGATTTTGTGGTTTTTTGTTTGGTTGGTTGGTGTGGGGGGTTTTTTGTTTTTTGTTTTTTAAATATCAATTGATTAATTGTAAAGAAACATGATAGTTCTAGGACAGGGCTGATCATAACTGTTTAATCAGGCAAATTCCCATTGACTTACTGGAAGCTTTGGATAGGTGCAGTAATTTCATTCACTGATCTGGCCGACATCCTTGAGTCATAATTGAGCAGGGTAGGACTTAATTAACTGAAGCTTTTCACCACTGCAAGTTCATACAGGTTGTGAGCAAGCTGCCAAGCACTGGAAGTCTAATTCTGGAAAGCTGTTCTTGTTTCTTGATCACCTCCATATCCTTGAATGTTCCTAAAAGACCATTACACCACCTAGGAACCAAGTCAGACAACTCAGAAACACCAAATACCCACAATATTATGCAAAAATTCATCACGCCATGTCATGTATGTTAGCATTTCAAATCCAACCCCCTCAGAAACATGGGCTCTCTCAGATGAGGATCCTCTGACCTCAACGCTCCTTGATATGCTACTGTTGTTTTACATTACAAGATGATATTTAACTGAGAATAAATCATCTACCTGATGCAAAAGCAAACAACTGAATTCATTAATTATGAGATAGCACGTGTATTATGATCATTCAGAGGTTTTCCATATTAAAACAGCAGTACTGGTTAGGCATGACTTCATCATTCTCTTTCACCGCAAAGTAAGCTCATTAATGGCATATAAATTTTTTCTTTTGCCGTAGGGATTTCAAACATTAATCACAGCCATATAAATATTTATTTGTTTAGAAATTATTTTTACATTTTAAATGTTTTAATGATGTAAAAAAACCCCAAACAACATTGTTATTTGCTTCTTAATTTATTTATTCACTACACTCGGTAAAACAATTAAACTTAATGTTCCGTTATACATGGAACATATGCAATATCTGTACTAAAAGCTGTAATTATTAATAGCTTTCCCTACGTATATAAACACATTAATTATTTGTTTGAGATATATTTGTATAATGCTTCTTGGAATGGAAACCTGGCCTCTAGGTTTCAGTGTAATTGCACCTAACAATACACTAGCCACCGATCTGGACCAGACAACAGTTTTTCTAGTACAGGGGGTTGGGTTTTTTTCTGAAGACATGAATTCATAACCTTTGACCTGTAAATTTACATCTCAAAATACCAACTCCTTTTCTTCCATCAGTAGGAAACCTTGCTACTCTTACAGTGCATATTTACCTCCTAACACGCAGGTAGAGAGGCCGCGATAAGATCCAAATGCAAAATAAAAAAGTCACAGATCAGATTTATACCCCAGAGTGATTTTAAAAAATTAAGGATGTGTCAGTAAATCCATCAGTGCTTTCCAGGCAAAGTAGCAGCTGCTAAGGGAGAAAAGGACAGGAACGTGCAAAAGGGAGAAGCAAACATCGCAGATGCAATTGCAGAACGGGAACCTGACAGAAAATATGCTTTCCACACTTAAAACTCTGAAAGGCACAAAAGCGCTTTCTGAAGGCTGACACGCGAATGCCCAGCCCCACAAGTCAGACCAGGCAGCTCCTGGTTCCCCTCAAGCCCACTCCATTCACGTGTACATACAACAAGGTTGTCAAGAATGAGTTTCCTGCTAAAAGGTGTCCTGAACTTCTCTGGTTGTTTCCTTTACATCACTGCAGGGTGATAGAGACACCTTTGGACACTTGGAAAGTTTCACTACATAATGGGGAAGGAGTGGTCTTTTGGGGACAAGGAGCACTATATCAAGAAAGCAATTGCAATACTATTTTCAAGAAACCATAGGCTCAAAGCTTTGTCCTGCAGAAGTTGACCCCGATTACAGCAATCCTCTGCAGACATATTTGAAAAAGTGTTTAATATAGGCGAGGCCATCTCTCATTCTCGAAGCAAATCCCTGTGAAAACATGCCATATCATGGCACAGGTGGAGATCAGCCTTCTGAGACAAGCTGTGCTCTGCCCGAGACGGCATTTAAAATAATTGTCCAAGTAGCAATACTTCTGTCACTCAAAGTAATGGTAAAAGCAGCGATAAATGCTCTTCTTTGCGTGACACAAAGAACAACTTGCTCACTAACCTGTTGTCATTACAAACTATTAACTGCCGCACCATTCAAGACAAGCAATAATTGTGTATAGGAAGGACCAGATAATTTACAAGTAAGTCCACAGTTTGCAGCTAAGTGAATATTTCACTACTTCGTTGAGTAGCTCTACGGTTTATACAAAATACTCCTTTGTTGTATCATCAAAAGCTGTGTAACTAGTGATCAGACAGCCATAAAAAAAAAAAAGATCCTGCAGGTCATTACCTATCCTCGTACCTTATCCGTTGGTTACAGGAGCACATGGTCTGGCACTTCTATTCTGTGGCCTCACTGGCCATCGCCCTATCCTGCTCAGCTGCACCCAAGGGTCAGTATCCACTCGCTGATGTAAATGCTGAGAATTCAGTTAAATATCCAAGAGAGACAAGGAAGTCAAATTTTGTGCTGAGGCCAGCACAAGATCCCAGGGTTGGTGGAGAAGCAGACTTTCCCCCTGACCCTTCTTAAAGTGGTCCCTCAGCTGCTTTTCCCACATGGATAGGGGTCCTCACTTTGGGAAGCACGGCCAGAATCAGATTTTCAGAAGGATACAACTTCCAATTAAAGCAACTTCTCTACAAAGAAAAGTCTTCACAACTTCCATTCCAAAATGCCCGAGAACATTCTGGAAAAGCAACTAGACAGACTCTCCCAGAAATATTTTTGAATGATTTTGAAGTGCAATATCTAATACAAACATTCATATCAAATGATAAACTTTACTGGACACAAAGTCCTTCTTAGTTATCATTTAGAGTTAGCAAATCAGTTGCTACAACACAACATAGATGATAAACACTTGTCTCCAAGCACTTTCTTGTTTGCTATTACAGAATTTAATATAGTATTGACAATAGGTAACTTACACAGGTGATAAAAAGTTGATAAAAAAGTATCTGCTTTGTCACCTTTCCAGCAGAAAGGCTTGTGTCATATTCACACCTTGCAAGCCTCACTGGCCAGTGGTAGTCGAGAGCCAGATCCCACCCCAGCGTTCATCCTGGGCAGCAAAGACCAATCTCTGGGTGGATGGAGACTGGAAGCTGGAGAAAGTTATTTTGTTCACACTGACTGCGTGGGGACCATCACATATCACTGGCTGAAGCTGTCAGCTCAGGCAGAAATGCTGTCTGGGCAAGCACAGGA